>NDXB01020488.1:15259-31351 GCA_002631895.1 Agapornis roseicollis
GATGAGGCCTCCATGGGGCAGGGGTGGCCTTGGCAGTGTTGGAACGGTTGGACTGGGTGAGCTTGAAGGGCTTTTCCAGCCTGGTTGATTCTGTGGGTCTATACATGCACTTTATTATTGCATTCAACATTTAGAAAGATGTGCTAAGCAGTGAAGATCCAGACTTTAAAAAGTCTATCCTCAGAATACAAGCATAAGTCTTTACTAAATATCACACAGCATCATCTGAGACATACCAGCATATAAAGCTTGGGCTACCAAATTAACAGAATGTGGCAGAATAGCCAACATTTTTATGAAATGAAAGGAGCTCTAGGAAGGAGATATCTAAGCACTGCTAAAGGGAACCCTTGCCTGCGTACAACTAACCCCAGAGAACAAACACCGCTTATGTTCACAGGAAAATGAATTTAAGATTAAAATCCATTTGCTGAGCATCAGGAAAACTTCCCACCTGGGACACAAGGCTTGATGGAAACACTGCTTCTGGGAAAAGAAAACATCTGTAATTTTACAGCTGAATGCGCAAAGAATCCCAGCCTGGCTTGGGTTGAAGGGACCTTCAAGCTCCTCCAGTTCCAACCCCTGCCATGGGCAAGGACCCCTTCCACTGGAGCAGCTTGCTCCAAGCCCCTGTGTCCAACCTGGCCTTGAACACTGCCAGGGATGGGGCAGCCACAGCTTCTCTGGGCACCCTGGGCCAGCGCCTCAGCACCCTCACAGGGAAGAGCTTCTGCCTAAGAGCTCAGCTCAGTCTCCCCTGTTCTGGCACGTTCAAGCCATTCCCCTTGGCCTGTCCCTACAGGCCCTTGTCCAAAGCCTCTCTCCAGGTTTCTTGTACAAGAAACAAATTCCTTTATCTTTACAGGAGCGCTGGATCAGTTCTTCTGTTATCAGGACTTAATTTTGTGCTATGCCAAACAGAAACACCCTCTAATCCACAGCAGAATTAAAGGTTTATATATCTTGAGTGGGAGAGAATAGCCCTGAGCCCAACAGCATCTGGAAGGTGCTCTACACATCCACACATGCTCTACTATGAATTCTTCCATATCCAGCCATGGCCAACAATAAGTTAAACCAAGTGCTAAAAAAAACATGATTAAAGGAGAAAGCATCAAATATGATTTTTAAGCTCATGCTTATCTACAGTATTGTGCTCTCTGGAGGCTGTTGCTCCCCCAGATCATATGGTGAAGTGAAGAGGTGTTGGAGGGAGTGATCAACGCCTCAAAAAAGAGGAGCATGGAAACCCAGAGAAGAAATGAAAGAGGAGACATGTGATCAAAACACAAAATAAAAATCATAGTAAGTCTTAAAGCCCATCTGTCTCAAAGCACAAAACTGAGGGATTAGTAGATGCAGATTGAGAAGCAGTGAAGAAGTCAGGCCTGAGTACAAAGGATGTTAAGTTTTTCTAAGATAGATGAGGTTTGTTGCCCTGTGATGGAATATCAAAAGTACAAAATATGCCATGATTTCAAGTGGCCTGGAGTGTGTTGGGAATTTGTTCACACAGCCTGAAAGCCAAGAGCCACACCAATATCTCAGCATTTCAGTGCCTAGGAGGCAGATGAAGGGTTACAGAGGGATATTGCCTGCCAACTGGGAAGCAGCCCCAGAAAATAACATTTAAAATCCAAAGACACAGATGATGCTCTCAGCTCTTTCCTGGGGATGATGAAAGTTGATGGAAAAGAGAAGGCTGAAATGTAGGATAGAATCATAGAATCATAGAACAGTTAGGGTTGGAAAGGACCTTAAGATCATCCAGTTCCAACCCCCCCGCAGAGACTTTACAATAAGCCATGCCACACAAGGCTCTGTCCAACCTGGCCTTGAACACTGCCAGCGATGGAGCACTCACAGCTTCCCATTCCAGTGCCTTAGCACCCTAACAGGAAAGAATTTCTTCCTGATATCCANACCCCCCCGCAGAGACTTTACAATAAGCCATGCCACACAAGGCTCTGTCCAACCTGGCCTTGAACACTGCCAGCGATGGAGCACTCACAGCTTCCCATTCCAGTGCCTTAGCACCCTAACAGGAAAGAATTTCTTCCTGATATCCAATCTAAACTTCCCCTGTTTAAGTTTGAACCCATTACCCCTTGGCCTATCACTGCAGTCCCTGATGAAGAGTCCCTGTCCAGCATCCTTATAGGCCCCTTCAGATACTGGAAGGCCTCTCTGAGGGCAGGGTATTTAGTGTTGTTTCATCTTTTATCAAGTCCAATTAGGAAATTAAAGCATATTAACTAGAAAATGTAAAACAAAATGGCTGCTTATTTGCATGGCACAATGTGCAAGGGGAACACGGCATTTCCTCTCAAAAGCATGGCGATGCCTGCTTCGGGAATGCTCAAATAAATTGCAAGAGCAGAGAAAAACCCCATCAGCTCATTCACCTCCTCCCAGACAGCGCTAGATAAGCCCCAGGAGATTATCTGCCTGAGGCTTTCACTATCAAGGCATAGGAAAAACCCCCTTTACACAATGAAAAATCCCCAAATAAAGTGGGAAATCGACAGAAATATCCCTTTTTCCAGTGAAGCTCCACGTGGGAATGCTTCCCACCGTGTTCCTATCATATAAACTCATGTAATTCAGAGCCATACGCTCTAATGTGATCAACATTCAGATACTTTTGGATGTCTAAATGTATATATTTTGCCTAAAACCTCATGACTAAACAGAAGGGTGTAAAATTCCTCACTTCTTGACTCTAACACCGTCTGCTTCAGCTTCTGGCAACATTTACAAAGTGAGAAACTAGGAATTAAGCTTCCTTCCGCGTTTTTCCAGCCCAAACTCACTTGTGCAGCTTCAAATAATCTCCAAATATACTTAAAAATTATTACAAGTAAATTTGACAGCCACAGCAATATAAACCTTTGCAAAACACAAGCTTAGAGCCACTAACCCCAAGCATACAAACTGTTTCTGTCTTCATTGCTTACCCAGTATCAAGGTAACATCAACCTTACAATGCATCAGGACAAAGGGATACAAATAATGCCTCAAAAAACTCAAAACCAAAGCTGAATTCTGCAAACTATACTGAAAACCTCCCAGGAAAGAACACAATAATGTTTTAAAAGTTACATTAAAATAGGTCATTTTTAATCAACTAAAGGAGCTAAACCTTATGAAACCTCCTTTCTGGGTATGTCTGTGTAAGTACGGACGTATCCTAAAATCCATTTTAGGGATCCTGGGAAAGCTTTTTCCAAGGCTGGAAATGGCAGCAAGGCGTGGGGAAATCTCTATCCAGGAGAGATCTGCCCAACATCCAAGAACTAATCCATCCCATGGAGGATTACTTGCTTGCTCAGCAAATGCAGGCATCTTCAGCCAGTCCCAGCAGAATAAACCCACTATAATTTGAGAATTAAAGTGCGTCTGGAATGATAAATCCGTAAAACAGGAAAGCCTTATTATTAGACAGTTCCTGAATGAACAAGCCCAATGTCTGGTTTGGTGCTGGCGTTTCTGCATTACAGATGACACAGATGCCTCAAGTTCCCGACATCCCTCCATTTATGAACAAGGATTTTTATGTCTGATCTCAATTTAAGCAGAAAAGGAATTTATACATACAGCCATATACATAAAAATATAAAGGTAACATACATTGTTTTCATCATTTGCCCACAGACAGGGTGTATATAAATACATACCCACAGGCTCCATAAATACACCATCTATAAACAGGTTGATAAGCTGCTCTATTTAAACCACAACGTCTGGCACTGCAGGGGTTCTGATTAACAACTTTGCCTTACATTTCTTCTGCTGCCCATTGTAAGTTGCAGACCACTTATGGAGGGCTGGCAGAAGGCAGAGGTGCTTCTTGAGACGGTTACAGAATCACAGAATCACCAGGTTGGAAGGGACCTCTAAGATCATCAAGTCCAACCCATGCCCTACACCTCCACTAAACCATGTCGCCAAGTGCCATATCCAAGTCTCTTTCTAAACACATCCAGGGATGGTGACTCCACCACCTCTCTGGGCAGACTGTTCCAAAATTTTATTATTCTTTCTGTGAAAAACTTCTTCCTAACATCCAACCTGGACCTTCCTTGGTGCAGTTTGAGACTGTGTCCTCTTGTTCTGTCTTCTCCTTTGAGGTGACTCCATTGCTCCTCAGCAAATGGCAAGTGAATTTGCTTTTGTTTTGAGGCTGAATCTCCCCAGGGAAGTGGTGGACCCCAACACTGGACACTCTTAAGATTCAGCTGGGACACCGAGTCTAGGTCATGCTTTGCCTAGAAAGGTTGGACCAGATGATCCTTAAGGCCCTTCCCAACCTGGGATTCTATGATCCTCCCATCCCCTGTATGTATGAAGCCTGAGATTTTAATTTATTGCAATTTGGACTGTCCATCATAGAATCATAGAATAGGGAAGGTTAGAAAGGACCTTAATCTCATCCAGTTCCAACCCCCTGCCATGGGCAGGAACACCTCACACTAAACCATGTCACCCAAGGCTCTGTCCAGCCTGGCCTTGAACACTGCCAGGGATGGAGCATCAAAGACAGTGTTTTGAAATAGTACATTCAGTCCAGTGCTTCTTGTATGTGGCTGTACATGCTCCATCCATCTCCACGCTCAAACAGCTCCCTATGCTTCAATGGCAATGGGGGGTTTGTCATAAATCACATTTTGCTCTCAAAATTGGGCAATTTGTTTTGCATGACAAAACACATGTTGCCATGGTCCTATCCTTCTTCTCAAGCTGCTCTTACAACAGCCAGGAGAAGCGAGAGCCTAAAGATGCTGCGTGATCTGCTGTCAGATGCATTTCTTGTTATTGAAATTAAAAAAGGAAAAGAAATCAAGGGCCTAGGAAAAGAGCTGTGGTCAGAATGGACAATCCAGTTCTGTCCCAGTATGACTTCTTTCTGGATGGGTTGAAGTATTTCAGAGGATTTTTGAGGTTTCCTACTCATCTTCTTCCAACCCAAACCAGTCTGGGATTCTATGATTGTGAACAGCCCCAGTGTTATCAGCCCGTCTTCATATGGGAGGTGCTCCAGCCCCTTTAGGAATTAACAATTACTCAACTTTTGCAAAGCATCAGCTGAAACAGGGAAAGGTGGATGAGGGTAACTGAAAAGTGGAACATTGAGTGAGCCTGAGCAGGGATGGGGGAAGATCAGTGAGGTCTAAGGTAACAGTTTGGAGAATGGGATATATTGAGAAATAAAATCTTTTATTCCTTACCTTCAAACTTCCAAAGATCCAGAAACTTGGGGAAACTCATATCATGGGTATGATGTTACTGGTGATCTCCAAACTACATCTACACCTGGGTGTTATTTGAAAGACATATGAAGGTCAGGACAGCTCTGGGCTTATCCGCTCTGCAGAGGAGGCCACTCAAGGACAGGGGGATGGATCAGCCATCAGGAAACAGAGAACCACTGCTGCAGTGTGATGCTCTGATAGCACCTAGGAGTCCAAGAGCTATGGGGTCATCTCGCCTGAAGTCATCAGCCGAAAGAGGGATGAAATCATGCTGTCTGCAAAGCTAAACGTATCTGTATTCTGCATGGAGATTGGTGAAGGACACTCCATCCTCCTGTCACCCACAGCAAGCACTGCATCAGGCAGCACCTGCAGCCACTAACTACAGCCCCTTATCCAACCTCCACCCCACAAACCTGTGAGGTACACAGGAAGGAGAAAACCACCCTTATTATGTGATGGGGAAGGCTGCAAGTTGTTTCCTGCAATAGCAATCTTTCTAGATTAAGAGGTCATTATCTGTCCCAAACCAAGATTTGCCTATACAGATAGGCCAAGATATATAAGCCTGGGCTTTACAGCCTGGTTAGGGCTTGTCTTTCTTGTACTATTCCATCATCTGCTATTATGAACCACTACTAAATCTTCCTTAGCAATCCAGGATAGCTGGTTTAAAAAGAAAGTTGTAAAGGAACATCAATAATTCTCTTTATCCAAGGCAGAACTCTCACATTTGCCATTTTTTTTTTGCCTTTTCCTCCTATTTTACTCCAAACAGCAGGCAGAGAGACATTATCCTCATTCTCATGGTTGGCTCAAAGAGAGGAGGTTGCTATTGCAAAGACCTCCACATGCTCTTGGTGCACAACATGACAACAGCTGTATTTATAGGAGGCACCAGGCTGAAGCCAGACTCCCGAGGATACCTCAGGCAGCTGTTTGCAACCACAGGCAATAGTTTGTCTTCAGACAGAAGGTTTAAAAATTGATTCACAAGGCACATTGTATTAGATTTCACCAAGAAGAAAAGGAAAAGAAAGGTTCAAATAATCCCACGCCTTTGTGAGATTACTCTGTGGTAGGTATTCTGGTTTCCATAACGTCTGCATGCCACAGCAACACTTACATCATGGTACACACCAACATAACCATGAGAACACTTTGTGTTTTGCACATGAATTCCATTACAGTTTTTAGCAAATACTTAATTTTCTCATTTCTTTTAGCAGAAGTGTCCATATAATTCAGAATTTGTTTTCAGCCTCCTGCAAGCTTTGGAGACACAACAAGCCTATCCCTGGATGCAGAAGCAGATCTCTCCATTTCATGTGCCCATCATGAACTTGTTTTTCACCCATCAAGACACCAAATAGTCCCTTGTAAAGCCACAAATATCTCAGATAAATTTACAATGCAAAGTAATAGAACTAACTGCCACCTTGAGACACCATATCAACTACTTAGTTTTCATCTGCAGACTGACAGCTACCATTAAAAACCAGATTAATCTTTAGGCCAGCTAAGAAGAAAGGATATTTCAAACACTCAAGATCTGAATATGCATGATCTGTTTTCTTTCCATCAAATCCACTCCTCCACATGCAGCACATAACTCCAAGAAGAGGAAAAGTAAATGATTAAACCATGTAAATAATTCAACCAAGAATTACTGCTTATGCAGCTGTACAGCTTATTTATAGTTATAAAAGCAAACTATGTAGAGACAACAGTATTTTCCCCAAGCAGAGCTTGCGGTGCTCCAGCCCTAGACAGATGACGTCCTCCTGCAGTAAGAACTGGAATGAGCTCTTTGCAATCGGATGCCTCCAGAACTGCTCCTCTCATCCATACAGCAAATCCTGACTCTAATGACTTCATGTGCTTGACAGATTTATAGGAGAAAACTAATTAGGTCATTGGTTAGAAGCCAGCCTGAGGAGAATTACAGATTGCTGCAATCAGGAGCTCTGCGTATACCCCAGGCTTGAGAAGGAGCACTGACCTGCTAAGAAATCCCAGCCCAAGCACAGGAATTCCCTTATGGATGACAGCATCTTGGCTTGCCCCTGTGAAGCCAGCTGAAACCCAAGTGGTCTGAAATCCCACCCCACTGCGGTATCATCCAGCTTTCAGCAAGGGTCCTCCCTCCCCAGGTCTCTTCTAGAAAGTGTGCTGTTATCCTTATAGAAAACAAAGCTATGCTGGCTTTGCAATAGTCTTTTAGTTTGCATTTTTATGGTGGGGAACAGTCAACTAGACCTGTTCCTAGAAATACAGACAGGTTTTTCTACTAACTGCTCAGAGCAGGGTGCAGCAGAACACAAAGACCAGCTGCAAAATGGAAATAAAATAGTTTTGAGCAGCTCTGCTCCCCTTCTTGACAAAAAAAAAACCCCCACCAACAGAAAAGAGAAGCATCAAACTCCAGATCAAGTATCCTCCAGATGATCCACTCAAGGTTATATTGCTTATTTGTGACCATCCTCAGATTTGAGCAGCTTCTCTTTCTGATTTTTCAGATCTCTTATGACACTGTGGAGGCCCAAATGAAACTATCAGGGTTTCTGGGAAGGGTGGGTTTAATTCTTTGATCTCAGCTAGACTTAGGCTGCAGAGTGAAGCCCTACTGAAACTAGTAATAAGGAGCATTTCCTTTGACCTCACCCAAAGAAGAATTTCACCTGAAGGCAGGGCATGCAGGCTGGCATGGGGAAAAAAAAGGCATTTTGAGGGTCTACAGAATATTTACTATATTATACAGCCCAATTGTTTGTTGTGCATCCATGAAACAACATGTTTAGCAGTTATCTTGTCCCACTTGTTTTTAGATGACAAATTATGTTTGGAGAATCCTGCTCCCATCCTAACTAATAGACCATACCAGCCTGTGTATATGTTACCTGCTAAATTAAGGGCTGTTATTTTTGTTACCTCTCTCTTACAGCACATTCATCTGAGGCTGGAAAGCCACACAGAGTCTTATCAAACCTAAGGCAAAGCTTAAAGTCCAGCCTTTCCTAATCTGCCATGGCTGTTGGAGGTCATAAGGATCTCAAGTCTGACCTTGGAGAACATGTACAAGAGTGACATTTCATCCCTCCCCACAAATGGATGAGCCCTCTGAACACGCATCAAGGGGACAAAAGAGCAACAGTCAAGGTCTTCCTGATGTTTGAGGACACTTGTGTCCCAAAACATGCATTTAAAGCCACCAAATCTCTGGCTGGATTTAATTTCACAATAAAGTAGCAATAAGTCATATGATAAATTGGAAGTTAAAGTTGAATAAATCAGTGCACAGTCTTTAACATAAGAGAATTAAAGAGACAATTTAAGAACTTTATTATTGGTGCCACAAACTCACATCAGCATTCATTGGCATCAGAGAGCATTTCCAGACTTACCTGTTCAAGTTTAAAGATGTGTTGGTTAAAGTAGTGCTGCAAGCGCTCGTTGGCAAAGTTGATGCAAAACTGTTCAAAACTGTTGTTTTCATAGTCTTCAAACCCAAAAATATCAAGTACTCCAATAGACAGAGTCTGCAGGAAAAGTAACAATGAAGATTAAAAACAAACCACAGAAAGTAAACTGATTATTTGTACATAATCAAAAGCTTTCAGATGGAATTAAATATACTTAATAGCCAGACTTTTAATTTTTACTGGAATTGCCAGGATTATGTCATCTGGAAGACTTGACCTACATCAGAGACACAACATGGAACTGCTGATATCAGGCTTTTTTCTACAAGAAAAGTAATTTAAGAGTTGGTGTATTCTTTAATTTATAGGCAAATTGCCATCTTTGAAGAAACCTGAACCCAGTTCCAAGTTATTCTATTGGATCTAAGACAGGATTTATCTTTTGAGGGGAAAAATGGGGACAGGGTTGGGGAAAAAAAAAGGCTTACACCATGAAGACAGTCCACAGAAACATGCCTACAAGGTGAAGAGAGGGTGTCTAAGCAAACACACTCCAGCTGCAAGCCTCCCAAAGAAAAACCTTTGCATGCTGGGAGCACGGCATGTTGGGAACACAGCAGGGTTTGCAGGGAAATAATCCACTGCAACAAAGGAAATGAAGCCTGGAATTGCCTTGAATGAAGGTTTCTGTGCAGGGAAGGAAACCAGGCCTCATTTCCTATGGATGCTGTTTCAGAGCCCCACCAGAATGATCTACAAGACCAGCCCCACACCCCTCCCAGCCCACCATCCCCAATCATGGCAGCAGGACATCCCATCCTGTGTGACAGATGCACTCCTCCTATTTGAACTAACTGAACATTGGTGCAGGCACTCAGCAAGCAGCTCAAACTGAAGTTAATCCTATTGTGTGAGGCTATCAGGGAGAACTCAGCACCAACCCCCCAAAAGAACAGTTTGGCTGGACACAGGGTTGATAAGTGGCTGAAAATGCATTAATGTGGAGACCTCAGAGCAGCTTCCAGTACCTGAAGGTGGGATACAAGGATGCTAGAGACGGATTCTTCATCAGGGATTGTAGCCACAGGACAAAGAGTGGTGGGTTTAAACTGAAACAACTGAAGTTCAGGTTGGACATAAGGAACAAGCTCTTCCCTGTGAGGGTGCTGAGGCGCTGGCCCAGGGTGCCCAGAGAAGCTGTGGCTGCCCCATCCGTGGCAGTGTTCAAGGCAAGTTGGACACAGGGGCTTGGAGCAAGCTGCTCCAGTGGAAGGGGTCCGTGGCATGGGTTGGAGCTGGATGAGCTTGTAGGTCCCTTCCAACACAAACCAGTCTGGAATTCTATGATTCTATGAACACAGCAGAAAATCTGATGAAGTATCAACTACTTGACACTATAAATATCTGCAGCCATTAGGGGCCACTGATTTCTCTCCACAGCAGCTGGCCACGTGGTGGTGGTGATGTCCCCTTGAGCAGGGGAGCTGCTTTTCTAGGTTACCCCTCAAGGCTGAGAGATCCCTGACCTGACAGCAGACATTGATGGGCTGGTAAGTGACACTTTCTGCATGCCTGTGACACTTAAGATACATAGAATCATAGAATAAACCAGGTTGGAAAACACCTTTAAGATCATCAAGTCCAACCTTCACCCAAAGGACTGCCAAGACCACGACTAAACCATGCGTGTGAAGAGCTACCCATCCAATTTTGTTTTGAACCCACTGACACTATTGACACTGTGATCCCCCCCAGTCAGGGGGGCCACCTTCTAGAAGTCCGTGAGATAGGTGTGTTTTTACTAAATCAGCCCCTAATCACATAAAGATTTGGTGAGTTAGTTCTAAATTGCCTTTTTTTCCACCTCTGATGATTTTGCAAACCTCCACCATATCCCACCACAGCCTTTTCTCCAAACTGAAAAGCTAAAGCCCATTTGGTCTGCCCTTTAACTTACAATGACCTCAAGATGCGAGTGCACCAAGGTTTTCTATGTGCCTGTAGGACACATGCACAGAGAGCTCCACCAGCAGTTGGCTTGTGAGCTGTGTTCCAGGGTCTAACCAAAGCCACCTCACACATACGCAGGCTCTGCTCACACCTTACAATTCATTAAATAAAACAGTAAGAGATGTAAAAGCATTAGCACTGGTCAGATGAACCAAACCTCAAGCAAGAAGCAGAAACACCTCAGAAGAACCTGGGAGCTGACAGGAACTCTGCTTTTAATTTTATTGGTCTTATCTGTACTCTGGATTACCTAAAATCATCATCCTAAGACCAGAAATACAAACCAGGCTATCCAGAAGTCTCTCTATGCTGCAGTTCGTCTGTTTTCAACAGATCACATAATGTGGGAGGAAAATATTCCTTCTGTGCTCAACTCCTGACCAGGGAACCACCTACAGCTGGAATAGACACAGTGGCTGCGGGCAGAGCAGCCAGCTGAGTTGTGACTTGAAGCTTGGCGTGATCTGGATTTTGGCTATCAGAACAAGTGAAAACAAAATTGAGAAAGCATAGAAGCACAATAAGAATCCCACCCATTTCCCCCAGAGGTCTTCAGCTACTTTATCCTTCATCCAGGTTTTTTCCCTACTCCAGTGCCAGACAGACTCAACCTCCTTTCTCCCACCCATGACATGACATGGGTAACTACTGAAGGTCCTTGGCCAGCTTCCCACAAGTTTGCATCACTTGGCAAAACACCCATGAGAAGCAGTCATTTGACCACAAGATGGAAACTGGGAAGTCACTGGACCAAGGAATGAACCGGGCAGAGGGATTTGCTTTCACTTGCTGCTTCCCAAGGGTCAGGCTTCCTTTTCCTGCTTGTGCCAAATGAACGTGGTAACCCTTTTATTCACAGATACACTCATAAACAACACCTTAACAAGCAGAAATCTTCTACTTCATCTTTTTTGTTGGTCTATTTTCACTAGAATTCTTCTTAAATTTGTTGTTCATCTTTTATCTATGTTATACATGGAAAAAGTGATGATGGCAACAGGACAAAGTGGCTTTTTCCCATCCACAATATGTAAGCAAATCCCACTGCTGTGCAAGCTTTTCCATACAATCCACAGGAGCTCCCTAAAATTTCCCTACATAAAAGTCTCCATTGCACTACATAAAAGCAAGACTTAGAAAATAAACCACTCACACTTCCAGAATCCTTATGGAATTACCAGAGATATCTATGGGATAGTCAAGTCCCTGCCACTGGACATAACTCAATATGAAACAGCTGAGCACAAAACTCCCTCCCCCTTTTCCTCAATAGTGGTTCATTTACTGTGTTGAAACTGCTACAAAATATATTTAAATGTGTGCATGAAAATACATTTATAAAGCAAAAGAGAAGAGTTTTATATAGAAATAAATCTGCTATTTCAGTTAGAATTCTATTCAAATGATAGTTTAATGTTGTCTTTTCATATTTTTTTGCTGGCACCCAAAATTCAACAAGCTCCCCAACAGGTAAAATGCACAGAACTACAAAATTGATGGGTTTCTGCAGAGTTTCACACTTAGGAAATTAGGGAAGAGCTCTGCAGAGGATCAGGTCCTTGCCCTCTGTCATTGGAGGCAGCATCACAGAGTTCCCAAAATAAAGAGGTCAATGCATGCAAATTGGTAAAACTGTTGAAAGTGAGAAATTGGGATTTTATGGCTATTTTATGCTTTCTAGCCAAAAAATCTCATAGTACCTATGCCAAAGGGCCATAAAGCCGCACACATCTACCTCTACAGAGTCATTTTTTATAGCAAAGTGAAAAAACCTTCTTTCAATCGAGGTATGTGGTAATGAAATTATTTAGTTAACCTGCCTGAGCAAAGCCTGTGATCTGGCTGGTTTTAAGACTGCAGCCCAATATTGAATATAAGGAATTTTATATTTATAAACCTTCTAATACTTCAGTTTTAAACTCACACTTTAAACAAGCACCATAAGGAAACCATGTGAAGTTGGACTATAATTTAGACCTCAGCTAGCCAAGTCTAGTTTATGTGCTAATGCTGTTCCTTTATCAAAAGTAACATTTAAAATTAACAAATATGCAGCATGGATACGCCTGAAACAGAGACTGTACCACCACTATATCAAACCTGCACCGAAACTCCTGTAATTTCACGTGTAGGTCTACAAGGATCTTTAAAACCTGGGTGAACGCTGGGTTAGTGAGCACTTTCTGCTTGAGATGATAAAGAGTGATCTCATGTTCTGCTAAAAATGTCAGAGCCGTGGCATTCAAACACGAAGCACGAGCTTTAACAGCCTTTGGCAAATGATGGTCTCAAAACTACGTGCTCCCCAATTCCCAAACCATCAGTAAATAGTGATCGGTGGAGCTGATTTATGTCACCCCCGATGCACCCTACTGATGTCATTCCACCATGGAGGTAGATCTTGGCAATCACAAATAGATTTGCTTCAGATTCTGGGAGAAAACTGTTTTAATTGTTATTTTTGTACTTTTTATCTTTTTAATTTTTTTAAAAGAATTTTTTACACTATTCTAAAATCAACACTCTAAAAACCAAACCAAAACAAAAAAAAAACCAATCCAAAATCCATCATTACTGAATCTGAAAGGCCTATTCCAATTTACCTCATCACACTGTACATGATGACCTATCCTATAAAGTTAGAAGCAGTGATTTGCTACAAATTTGGAAGTTGAGATCTGAAACTAACAAACAGATGTGCGCTAAATCTGTTGTGTGTTCAGCAATTCCTCTGTTTCGGGTCAGAGAGCCAAGAATTAACTAGTTGATTAAATTTAAATGAATTTTCTTCATGGCAATGAATTCTTCATGAATTCAACCCTGACTTTTCTTCATGGCCGTTAATTTAAATGAATTTTCTTCATGGCCATGAATTCACATGTGCTGATGCACTACGTAAAGCAGCACCTAATCTGAAAACAGCAGCAGGGTTATTTAGGAAGAAATTAAAACAATTCTTCAGAACCAAATGGGAAAAGCTTAAAACAAACCTTGGAAAAAGTCCTTTTTAGTCCACTACAATCTACACTATATAAACATTTTAAGCAATGATATGGACTTCTAACAGTTCTTAACCTTATTTACGGAACAGGAATTAAATAAGAGACTCTCTGAGGCTTAGTAATCTAGTTCTCAAGAGGAGGAAAAGTATCCAACCTCATTAACAAAGGTCAAATTTCAGTTAGTAAGGGATCACAAGAACACAAAAGCTAAAAGTGATAGAAGACCAAGGAAACAGGGTCAAAGTGATGAACAGCAGGACTGCTATGAGCATCAAAGAGCATTATCAAATAACTTATTCACAACTTGGTTCAGAAATAATATACTAGAAACCCTGTCAGCAAGCAAGATAAGCCAAATCCCACTGTGTTTTCCTAAAATAATTCGTTGTACATTTAACTGAATTTGGATATCAAAGGTCTGATTTACATCTTCCAAATACTTGCTTGAAAAGCAGTGGAAGAATGATAGCTGGATGTTTGTATTTTTTATCCATCTTCATCTTTTGATCTTCTCCTTGCTGCTGACATCAAACAAACACATGTATTGGGATATGAATCTTGTCTCCATCCCCATTGTCCCAGCTTCTCCTAGGATTTGGACTTGTTAGAATCTAGGTCGTCTTCCCACCTGTCACCAAACCACTCAGTCAGTCTTCCAGAAATGAAATAGGTTTAACTAGATCTAAATAGCCTCCTCACCAAATCAGTCTGCACTGATGAATCCAACACCAGTTTGATTGAGCGTGAGTTTGGTCAATGCAGTTGTCCTGTGTGGCGGGGGCAATGCTGCTTTGCCCCAGCAACAGGACTTTGCTGGAGCAGAGGTGGCTGCACGTATTTCCACAGCACACAGAGCTCTCAAACCCAGATTTCACGGGTGTCCTTGAAGTGCATCTAGAAGTATTTGTCATTTTCTGCAGCCTTCAGCCTTTGCATCAGAATCCTGGACTACTCAAAGCCAGACTGGATACAGGGGCTTGGAGCAAGCTGCTCTAGTGGCAGGAGTTGGGACTGGATGAGCTTAAAGGTCCCTTCAACACAAACCATTTTACGATTCTATGATACAATATTCATTTTTCTCATCAACTTCAGATGCAGTTCTCCTCCCATGTACACTCTGAATTCAGATGGGTTGGTGTCTTGTATTACTTCCGCATAACGCAATTGTCATGTAAGAAAGCCATCTGGCAGAAATCCATCATTTAACCACCTTCTGAACCTTCACAATCTACAGGATTATTTCAAAATCTACCCTAAAAGTCAGAAGAATACCGGTGGCAAGTGTGGGCTGGGATTAAGCCAGGACATTTGCTGCAGGGTGAGTTGCATGTTGCTTACTGACTGCAAACTCAGGAGTCAGAAACCTTTCATGGAGAGGTGTAAGACTATATTCTCTATTATAAATCAGAGACTCAGTGTGTTTAGGACATTTTGGTGGAGGGAGCTGGCACATGCCAGCAAGTAGATGTCATCCAAGTGCTGAGATCTTGCCTTACAGCAAGGATCAGAGATGACTGTTCTCCTAGTCCACCTTCCAATTACTTACTGGTGTTGCCCAAACTCAAGACCACATATGGGAGATTAAGTACCACCTATCTCCTCATTTGGGGTTCCTGCAAGTAGGAGCTGAAAAGGATTTCAAGGATTGTGAAGTGGTAGGAAAACTCAAATTAAACATCAGCAGCTTGGTCCCTCCAGGTCAGAGAAGGGCAGTGATTGTGGGCTGGTGTCCCAGCAGCAGCCACGGAGCCCAGAATGCCCTCAGCTGCTTGTTGACAGTGACATTATTCCCTGAGGGCAAAGGAGCAGCTATTCCAAGCTCTGCCAGGTCCAAGCAGGTGCTTCTCCTCCCTCTGTGCTGTGAGGACTCAACTTGGGGGCTAAAGGAGCTGACATTGTACAACTTGAGAGCAAATTGACTAGTGAATGTTTAACAAAGCTGCTCTCTGCAGCTCTGTGCAATGCACATAAATGCTCTTCTTTAACCTCTCTACCCATACAACAGGCAGGATTCAGGCATTCCCATGATTTCTGGGACTCATGAAAAATCAATGTTCATGGAAGTCTCTGAAGACAAACCTAATTCTTCTCCCATCCTAGGACAGATTTCCTGGTATTTTGTGCACTACCTCCCTGTTCCAAAGAGAAACCTGGCCCATGGACAGGCCAGGACTGACTTCACAGAGCTTGCTACCAGTCTGAGTCTGCAAATTCCTACAGCTCCGGGTCCTGCGGGTTTGCCAGTGCTGGGGGATCTGCTCTTGTGCAAGGGCAACCCCACTTCCAGCGGCTGCTGCCTGACCTGGATCTTACTGCTGTACCGTGTGATCTTGGGCAAAAAACACCATAGAATCACAGAATCAACCAGGCTGGAAAAGCCCTTCAAGCTCACCCAGTCCAACC
>NDXB01020490.1:0-16414 GCA_002631895.1 Agapornis roseicollis
GGGGGGGGGGGGGGGGTTGAGTGGGTGAACGTGCTGCCTGGCTGGGTTCAAACTACAACAGCTTTCCATATGCTCCAAATGGTGAGTGTGTATGAACTCAGCTCCAGAAGAAGATACCAGCCTCGCAGTGCAGCAGGACTAACATCCTGCATATAACCCTTAGATTTTCCTTGGACAGAACAAGCTTGCTACACACAAACTGTTGCCTCCTACTTTTGTGAGTCAACCCTGACTCACTACTAGTGCCAAGGAGTACAGTATCTTCACTTTCCACTCATTCTGAAGAATGGCAAGAGCTTGCAGTTACAAGTTTATGTAAGAAGGTGGAAAGTGGTTATATTATAAACTGTGCACACACATAGTAGTCAAGCCTAACAGTGCTCAACTTCAACAAGCATAAATTCCTAGGTGTTCTGTCTAAACCAAAAGGAAGAAACTTTCTTCTTTGAGAAGGTTTCTTAGGGAAACCAGCTCTCTGCACTGGAGATGCTCAGAAATTGACGCTGGGGCCCAACTGGTTCCAGACAGGCTGTTCGTGTAAATCTAAGATTCAGGAAAAGACAGAAGTAACACAGCACATAGTATGTCTTGGAGTTTTGGGTTTTTTTTTTGTTGAACCTTCAGGAATGAAGAACCCCATTCCCAAGTAACATCCTCCTGTCAGGAAGTGCCATAACCCTCTTTCACAAGTACTGAAATACATGTCTTTACTGAATCAGGCATTAGGTTCCATCTTCACAAACCCACTGGGTGCTAATATACCTCCTTGCAATGCCTAATACACACTACTGTGCTTTAGGCAACGGGAATAAAAGATGTTACAGTGAGAAAAATCCTTGCCCTTCCCCACTACATTTGATGGAAGGGCACAGAAAAATCATCTTGTAGTAACGCCACACAAACCTGGAGTGGTTTTTGCCAGGTGAAAGCAGAAGGGTTAAGTCTTCTTTTCCACCTTCAAATCTTGCCAATGTAGATTAATCAGGAACCAGGATAAGAGTCTCAAATAACTTCCATTTCCTAGTTACAAGGATGCAGAAAGCTAGGCCAGCCCTCTGCTTGCTTGTTATCTGAAGAAACAGAAAAACTTACAGTGCTGGAAGCTGATCTGATATTGCCAAACATTCAAGCTCCCTCAGGCCTTTTGGGCACATGCACTGTAAAACCGGATCATGCCAGAGGCATGGAAGGTGCTGCAGGGGCATCTGCAGAGGGAGTGTTTCCCCCTGGCCGGGCCTCACCATACTCCCACCACAACAGCCAGTGAGGGAGAAGCCTGCCTTTCAGTGAGTGCAAGATGTGCTGCGAGCAGGCATTGGGAGTTCAGGCAGCCCCCTCCCCTTCTGGACTGGTCAAAACTGTAATAAAACTACCTAGGTAAAATTTGGCGTCTCTCTTAAAACTTACTGTGATGAGGGCACTACAACCTCTCTCAGGAAGCTGTTTTCATGCTTAACTATCCAAACACTCACAAAGCTTTTCCTAGCACCTACCTCCATATCTTCCTTGCAACAAACTAAGCTGATTACTTCTTGTCCTATTCCCAGTGGACACAGAGAACAATTAATCACTGTCTTCTTAAAACAAGCTCTTAAATACTGGAAGACTTCTCACGTTCCTCATCACTCTTCTGTCTAGGCTAAACCAACTTGGTTCCTGTAGCTTCTCCTCACAGATGGCACTCACCACCCTGGCTGCCCTCTCCTCATCTCCTTCCACTGTTTCTGGCTTTGATGCTCACACCAGATGCAGAGCTCTGCTATGGGTTCAGCAGCGGCTGCTAGAGTAGAAAAACTACTGCCTGCGCACTACACGTGACATTCCTATTAAATATACCCTAAAATGAGATTTGCTTTTTTGCAACGTCACCACACTGTTGACTCACATTCAGTCTCTGACTCACTGTGGTGCCTCCCAGATCCTTTCCTGTAGTTCTGCTGCCTGGCTTGTTATCCCCCATTTTACATGTAGGCATTTGATTTCACCTTCCCAAGTGCAGTACTTTTCATTTGTATTTAATAAATTTCTCCTTATCAAATTCAGACCATTTTCTAGTTTAATAGGTACAGGACCTACATTGTGCCAAGAAAGCAGATCAACTTCCTGCCTCATGTTACACATTGGCACCAAAGACAGCATGGAAGGATGAACTGCTGGGTTCAGGCAAACTTCCTAAAAGGTACAGTCTTATCAAAAGGCTATCAATTTGCTACTGCCTTTTCACCCTGCATTTCTACCTGACACACTGTGGCCTTAGTAAACAAACAGTAGCTCACTCTAGCCTCATAAAATACATTAATTCAATGAAATTACAATCCACTGCCAAAAAGTACTGCAACATCTCAGTGACCATAGCTATACAAAACATTCTGTGACCATAGCTATACAAAACAGAGCTACTAGCAACTCACTAACTAGGTTGTATCAACCAAGAAGGAAGACAAGGGACACATTTAAAAACTTATTTATATTGAGCTAAATCCTTAAGACCCGGCTCAACAAAATTATGCCTTTTAGTCCACTGTTGTTAGAGACACCATCAATATGTATTTGATTAATGACTTAGAGGAAATTACATCAAGGATCAATTTATTTCCTTGTATTTTTCCACAAAGCCCTTAACATTCGATTCTCAGATAAGCAGCAGGTATTTTAAATGCCTATGCCTGGAATTACATTGTATCATACCCTCTTTCAAAGTGCTTCATGAGCTGACCAGAGAAGTGCATAGATTTTGATTCCAGGAATACAATGCACCACAAGGAATAGAGAGTCCCTTGAGAAGGTTGGCCTTAGTTCCACCACACCATTCCTGCATTCCCCAGATCTGTCTCCCCACAGAAGTCAAAACAATAGTTTCTTTTTCTTCATGGTCTACAAAAAGATTGCTGGCTATACTAACTGGCTAAATAGCTGGCTATACTAATAGAACAATTAAAGAAAGGGGAATCTCTCTCTTCCACAAATTAAAAAGTATGTGAAGGTCCAGAGCAGGGCAACAGAGCTGGTGACAGTGCTGGAAGTGATGTTCTATGTGGAGTGGCTGGGGCCTCTGGGGTTGTCTAGTTTGGAGAAAAGGAGGCTGAGGGGTGACCTCATTGCTGATTTCTTGACTATTCAGTGACAGGATGGGTAGGAATGCTCCAAGACTGCATAAGGGGAGGTTCAGGACAGATATTAGGAAACACTTCTTTACAGAAAAAGTGAACAAACACTGGAACAGGCTTCCTAGAGGGGTGGTTGATGCCCTATGCGTATCAGAAGCATTTGCACAATGCCTGCCCTGAAATGGTCAGGCAGTTGGACCACTGTAGATCCCTTCCAACTGGAACTACTCTATTCTTAGATACATGAAGACTTACTTTCAGGGAGCTCATAATGATTTACAAATGATAACTGACTTTTCAGTGAATGGCCAAAGTGATGACAGTATGAAATCTGGTCTGACACGTTCTGGGAAAGAACTTGAGACTTCTGCTTCTTAAGTTAATACTTAAGGACCACCCTGCCTGCTTGCTGACACTCCATACCACTGTAGTGATGTTCATGGGTCATACACCAGTACATGCTGAAAGCCACCTGGCTCAGAAGCAGCTTTGCAGTAAAGAACCTGGGGGTCCTGGTGGACACCAAGTTGAACACAAGCCAGCAATGTGCCCTTGCACAAATGAAGGCACCTGGTATCCTGGGCTGCATTAAGAGTGTTGCCAGTAGCTTGAGGAAGGGGATCTTTTCCCTCTACTCAGCACTGGTGAGTCCAAACCTGGAATGCTGTGTGCAGTTTTGCCCACCCCCTTCGAGTACAAGAGATATGGAAATAATGAGGACAGTGAAAACAAAAGGGCCACAAAGAGGATTGAGAGCATCTCTCACATGAGAAAAAGCTCAGAGAGCTAGGACTACTCCACCAGGAGAAAAAAAGACTCACGGAGCATCTTATCAATGTATGTAAATACCTGGAGGGAGGGTGTAAAGTTTACAGAGCCAAGCTCTTTTTAGTGGTTCCCAGTGACAGGACCAGAGGCAAGGAGCACAAATGGAGACACAGAACATCCCATCTGAACACCAGGAAACATTTGTTTATTGTGAGGGTGACTGCATCCTGGCACAGGTTGCCCAGAGAAATTATGGAGTCTCTATCCTTGAAGATATTCAAAAGCCATCTGGATGTGGTCAGCTTTTCTAGGTGGCCATGCTTTGAGCAGGGGGTTGGATCAGATGACCTCCAGAGGTTCTTTCCAACCTCAACCATTCTGTGATTCTGTGGATTTCACCAGCAGGTCAAAAATTTTCTTGTGAAAGAATTGCTCCATGGCTTAATCTGTTCCTTTTCAAATGTGCCCTCATACTACAGCAGAGCCTTCTGTAGCCTGATATTGCAGACGGTGCAGAAAGGAATTTAGTAGCCAAGACTTTTTAGGACAATGCTGCCATGTTGCTTATTGCATGAACTGACTGAGCAATGCTCAAACAGATCAGACAGGTTATCCCCTCCTTTCCATTATTTTCCAGAACTAGTGAAGACAAAGCACAGTGGTCAAAAGAATATAAATCAAACTGTTTAATGTCATAAGAACATATTGTTCATATCAGCAGATGTTTATTCCAGATAAAACCTCAAAACTAAAGCAAGGACTTATCTTCCCTATGGATCCCTAACACCTGGAAGTATAAAAGGAGGGCAGCACAGCCTCCCACTGGCTCTTCCATTCTAATAAGCAGAAGAGAGCTCAACCAAGCAAAGGAGGGAGATATCACAATCTTGTCTCACCTTTCAGTGCTCTGAGGACCAGAAGAGAAAACGTTAAATGCACACATCACAATTTTACACTCGTGTTCAGTGACTGACTTATCCACATGCAGTAAATGGAGGTCAGCTGAACTACTAAATATCTGCGAGTAACGAGAGCAACTATACCGTTAGGACTGGTGCCTTAACTTGCACCACGGCTTGATTAATTTATAGATACAACAGTAACTACAAGAGTAGAAAATCAGCAGAGTGCCAAACTGAACAGAAAGCCTCTTGAACCATAACTCGCCTTAGGAAAAAAAAAAAGTCTCTCTTCCATTTTGCTTTTTAATAAAAATGAAGAATTTTGTTACTTACTTTTTTTAAGAAAACACAGTTGGTGACCTGGTAATTTCCTTAGCATGCATCAGTTGAAAACTGTGAACAAGATTCCCCCTGAAGACAAGTGAAGAACCCTAAACTTAAGGTGAAGAGGTTTTTCACCAGCCCTTTCCTTTTTTTCCTCCATGACTGGTCATGAAGACAGCTGACAGAAGGTCCTTCTACACATCCCTCACCAGATCCCATTCCTCCACACTCCATTTAGTTTCTGCAGTTCAAGCAGATTCGTTTTCCCCGAAATCAATGTTTAATTAACACATTATTGGGGAAAAAAAAAAAAAAAAAAAGTCTGCAACAGCAGACTGAAGCAAACCCAGCACCTCCCTGCTCTGCAGATGTAGTCAGTCCCACTAGACAGATACACCGCTGGAGAGAAGCTCCCCTTATCCTCCCTCAGCTGCCAGCAAATATCATCCTCTTGCTTAGTTATCCTCCTTTCCATTCCCATGGGACTCTTTTCCTCCTTAAAGTGTTTCACAACAGCAGGAAAGACAGACAGTAGAGGGAGAATGGGAGCAAGTGCCTCACAGTATGACCAATGACCTCACCTTTAATCCTGCTATGCCCATCAGAGCCGCGCATCAATTCCCCTGATGACACCACCACCCCGTCCACCCCTCATCAACACAGCAATAGGATCAGCAATACAGTGGAAATAGGACCGTATGCTTTGCCATGAGCAGAGGATGGTCCCATGGTCAAACTCACAAATATGTTCTGGGACTAAACCCAGCTATATACATACCCAACAGCAGTGGAGAAGCTACCAGCAGCTTCAAAAGGTTTACATCATACCTCCCCCCATCCTCATCAATTATTATTCTATCCCATTCCTTGGCTCTCATCCGGCTGCTGGGAGGTACTTGGATGCAGGGGATGCTGCAGCACTGTCAAGGGCATTATGAGGCAGGCCTAGGTCTAGAGCGCCCTCCCTGTTCAATACACAGGCACCCTCACTACAGTGTTGGTGCAGGAGGCAAGAGACAACAGAGTCCATGAACTCCTGGGCTGGGCTGCCCTAGTTATGAAGAGATACATCAGGATCTTTGAAGGAGTCTACTATCCCAGCACTGTCATTCCCAGGATCCAAAGCTACCGGTGTTAATTAGTTCCCATGATGTGATGGATGACAAGCGGCAGGGCCAGGAATGACACAAGCAGATTGTGCTCAAAATAAGCCATCCCTCACCATCAAGGGCAGAAGAAAGGAATTTGGAAAGGACAGGAGCTGAGCACACTGCTGTGAGACGACAGGTATGCTGACAGAAACCCCCTCATCCCTGACGTCCCCTTACCAATACTCTGGCTCACCGCTGCTGCCAGCAGACAAGAAACAGCCAGGGGGAGTGTGCCTGGGAGAGAATTCAGGCACAGCGCTGTGAGAGACAAGGGGAAAGCAAGGCAGATGAAGGGCTAATCCACCCTGTAGCAAGGGGCCACATTTCAGACAGAGTTGAACTTCTGCTGGCTGTAAGCGCACCTCCACCACCCTCTGCAAAGCCACACAGCGATGCCTGCAGCAGCCCGTAGTCCCAAGAGGCTGCAGCCTTTAGCCCAGACAGAGGACTCTGCCAAGCCGGCTGTGTGGTGTACAGTTCCTAACAGCTGTCCACAGTGCTCAGAGAACACCTTTTTCTGTGAATGGCAAAAAAAAAAAGAAATTGTATCCCCATCTTTCCTTAAGGAAGAACACAGAATCTCCCAACATCACTGGCATATTTCCACTAGGAGTCTTATTGTTCAACTTTTCAAGCACACCACTACAGGGACCTTGCACTTGATCCCTACTAAACACCAGTAAAACCATACTCAGGCTAGCCCAATGTAAACTAATAATAATAAAAATAATTAAAAAGGGTACAAAGGAAGAGCACTAAAACCCCATCCACTTCCCACAAGGAAAAAAACAGAATAAAGACTCCCTCATAACCCTTCTACAAGCATGTCTTGGTCTAGCTGTTTGGATTGGTGGTGAATGGCCAAATCACCACCTTTAGTTCTCAAAATCCTTTACTCATGTGTTTCCTTTGTCTATGCCCATGGGAGGAGAAACCAAATCAAAAAACCAAATGACCTGACCCAAGATTCTGTAGTGTGTTTCAAGCAGCTGCCAGTCCCTCAAGCACCTTGGTTTCCGAAATGCAAAATACTTTCCTCACAATTTGCTGTATGAATGAAGAGCCAACTCTGCTGGATTAACAGACTGCTATTAACTGGAAGAGGGGGATGAGAGGGAGAACTGATAAAAATTTCCAAAGCTTAACCAGAATTTGGGTAATTTCTGGCACCAGCTGCATTGGCAATACTCCCAAAACAAAGCCTGACTCTTCTTTATACTGACAGTGACAGGGGCAGATAGTCTGATGCATTTTGTTTTTAAATTAAACACTGTGTCTCTTGAATCATTATCAGAGGCCACTTCTCATCCCAGCTTTTGGTCATCATAAAGTTTCCAGCTCCTTCAGCTTGCTCTTGGCCAGCTTACTATGTGTCCTTACCCTTCCTACAGCATATCACAACTCAGCGAGTATCCAGACATCTACCTGCACATGCCCAGAGTGCAGAGCCAATAAAAGGGCAAATGAAAACAGATCAAGGGAAGGAAATACACTCTGCTTCAAGACAGGTGAACTCAAGTGCCCAAGAGAAGGCTGCAAAAAACAAATGCAAGAAATTCAGTAGACCCACTGAAACAACCACTATTGCTACAAGAAAGGGATTAAATTCTCCCTTCTTCAGGCAAGAGCCAGAAGATCTTGTGCAGCCTGAAGGCGTCCTCTAGGTTGAGGGTTTAAATCCAATCCTAACACAAAAAGAATTGCCTGCACCTTGCCTGGACAGGGAGGAAAGTAAAGGAGAGAGGAGACATACTCATTTCCTTTAGCACAGGGACTTAGGTCTTAAAATTCACCATCATCACTATCACAAGTTACCCTGGCACCACCTCTCACCCTCTGAATGCTCTGCAGGAACTCAGTTATTCCTCTCACTTCAAGGATGCTAGTTACTCAGGATCAGAAGTAAGTTCCATTGCTGTGTGAATTCATTCTGTTCCACTGGCTGTGCCAGCTCAAGGAAGGGCAAAACACCACAGTCAGAGACTGGTGAGCTACAAAACTTACATTGCAGTCACTGAAGTTCACCTACAATAATGCTTTCTCCCAACCTTTCCTATTCCTGCTAACAAATAATTCACAAAAGGAGGTTTGCTGTACCACAGGAACACACCAGTACCTTGGTCACTGGGGAAATGGAGGAGCCATAAGAACAGGACCCACCTTCAGGTACCTGCAGGGTACCAGGGAGGCAGTCTCCCAAGGGCAGCAGGCATGCGGTCCCTGCAGCCCCCTCTGCCTGTCATTCAGCTGGCCAATGCATCATCTTCGGCAGCAGTCATGGCTGGACTACAAGCACAAGAGCTGCAGCATGACAACCATTTCTGAAGAGACTAAGGTAAAGGGGAGGGCAGGGAGAGATCAAAAAGCAACTACTGGTGAAGCTGGGCAGCTGAGGCAAGACTAAGTCGGTAAACACAAAGCAGGGGAGTGGGCAAAACTGGTATCTCTCCAGGTATCACCAACATCAACAGCATGGGGCCCTCGACATGCCCCTGCCCGACCTTCTTGGCTATAGTCTACTATTGCACCTCAAGGTCAGAAAGGAAGGAGAAAAGCAAAAAGCAAACAACAACAGCCCTGGACAGATTTATTTATTCAGCTTTGCTACTGCTCCATGAATTGGAAAGATCCAGAAACCTGGAGACCTCAGAGCAGGTGCAGCCACACACGGAAGATGAGAAGTAGTGGCTGGTGGAGCAACCTTCCTCCCCCAGTTCCCCTCTGCGTGCATGCAAGCAGCCCATAACCAAGCAAGGAGGTCCCTTGCACCCAGAGAAGATGCTGAGCAGGTCTGAGAGCTTTGGAGAGGGTCCTGGCCTGTCTGAAACCCAGGAAAAGCCTCTCTCTTACTGCCTAGGCTCCCCCACCATGGCACAAAAGCCACCGCAACCACCCACCGAGGCTTGCCTGGCCCTTCCCTATGTTCTAGCTGCGGGAAGAAATGAAGGAAGGAATGGATGGAGGAAGAGACTCCCATTTTCCTTTGTTCCCCCACCCCAGTGTATTCCCTGTTATACTCAGACCTGAAAAGCCATGGCTCTCTTGTGTTTCTGCTGTAGTATATGCAAGAAGCTTCCCTCCCCCCAGCCTCCAGCAGGGACTGCATGGAAATGGCGATATTCCTGTATCGCCTGGATCAACAGCACAGATAAGCTCAAAGGGGGCAAGGAAGGATGGCNATTCCCTGTTATACTCAGACCCGAAAAGCCATGGCTCTCTTGCATATACTACAGCAGAAACACAAGGAGCTTCCCTCCCCCCAGCCTCCAGCAGGGACTGCATGGAAATGGCGATATTCCTGTATCGCCTGGATCAACAGCACAGATAAGCTCAAAGGGGGCAAGGAAGGATGGCATGGGAGACTGAGGTGGGAAAGCTTTGTTTGGTCCTGTGGCTCCAGTGCAGCCCACCCCCTTTCTCCATCGCAATGCCCTCCAGTTCGGACACGCAAGGAGGAGTTGGGGAGGGGGCCTGGGCTGCTTATGAATTTTGTTTCCTCCATCAAGGGGATGGCTCACTCCCCCAGGCATGCCTGGCTCTGCCAGAGCTCCCTGGAGTAACCTTTATTCCAGTGTGTCGCAAGCATGTATTTCACGGATGGTTACACTGAATCATTATCACCAGACGTTCATTTGACCAAAATAATGTTATTAGCATCATCAGGTCCATTCCCCCCCCCCCGAATTCCTCCCTCCCCAGTACACATACACTGCTTCCAATCCTCAGGCCCCTGCTATCCACATAGGGCACACCCCTCTCGACACAAAATCTCATGATGTGTGACACAATGCCCAGAGAAAGAGAGCGGCAAGAAGGACTGGCGAAATGGATGGACGTGCCTTTGGCATTTACTGCGCTCCCAACCCTCTGCCAATGTTTATCAGCCGCACACACACACACAAAGATGCAAAAAATCAGAATTAAACCATGGCCTGTCCTAGGTACATGACTATGAGTGCCCCAGTGTGTGCACGGGTGCCCAAGCTGCGCTCACAGCCCTATCGGAAACCCAAATCTCTGTGGCACGAAGCAAAGGTCATCGTGCCACTGTTGTGATGCACTAAAAAAAGCCGCAGAGCCATCAGGATGTAACACAGAATTTTCTCGTCAAGGGATGAGAAACCTTCCGGGGGGTGGGGGCTGGGAGGAGGAAAGCGGGTGTGCAGATGGGGGGGATGGGGGGAAATGGCAGAAAATGGGGAGGAAAACGAAGAATACAAAGCTCCTCTTCGCTAATCCAAGATAGACAATCCATCCCTTCCCCCATCTCTACGCCCTCCCTCCCCCCGAAATGTTGGTGCAGATGGATTTCTGTATCTTGGTTTTGCAGCAGTGGGTCTAATGACTCCTATACCGAACCCCCTCACTATGATAACCCCTCCCACTACTTTTTTTTTTTAGACCGGGCTGAAGAATAATGTGTTTTTAGAGATAATGGGTTTTATAAAAAGAAAAGAAAAGGGGACGCAGCGCAGACATTATGCGAATAAGCTGCTCTTCGCATCAACCCCATCTTCCCCCAACCACACATCCCAATTTCACCCCCTCCTGTCATTCTCCAGCCTTCCCTCATCGGCTCCCCCAAGGAAAGGAAAAAAGCCCACAACATGATCTGGGTAGCCGATCTCAAAATCCCAAGCACTAATCTGCTTGAATTTGTTCTTCCCCTTATATAAGCAGCAGCATGTCAACATGTTCAGTGGAAACGCAGCGTAAAATGAGGCCAGGCTACAGCCATGGAACAGGGGTGATATCGGCAGATATCGCTTCTATCAAGAAGCCATCGCCACCGGGATGATGAAATCAAGCATGGGGCTTTCAGCCGTTCCCTTCCTTTATCTATATATTTTTCAACGCTTACTCATTTTGTTTCATTTTGGTTTCACTCTACTTTATTTTTTAAAGGACAATAGTGAAATAAATAATTAAAAACTGAGAGATGTACCCCACTAGAAGGTGCCCGAATGCTCCAGAAAGAGAATTCTCACCTCTCAACTTCTTTATTTTTATTCATTTTTTTTAATAAACACAGTCCTGTTGCTCACACTATCCCCAAACTTGCAATGTCCCCAGGTGCACCTCCCTACTCCCGAAAACCAGATATGTGTAGAGACAAACGTTTAAGAAACTGCTGAAGACTGAAAACAAACCAATAGAGAAATGGGAAATTATGCCTATACAATAATCTAGTTCGCTCAGCTGATGAAGTGCATCCACTCCCAAAATCAAGACCAATAATCTCTGCAACCTCCTCCCCCCGAAAATAATACTAACCCTCAGATAAACTGGCCCAACTTAACACTGATGACCATTTTAACTTAAACCTGAGACAGACGTAACACCCTTCTGGTTCACATTACATTTAATAACTGTGTCTATCATCACGACAAACAAAAGCTTTTGCGGTCAATTTTTCCCCCACCAACTTGACATCTCTCTTAGACTTTTCACTGGTCTAGTTAAGAGTTCACCCCTCAAAAAATAGCCCCTCAAAATATACAATAAGCCAGTATTGGAGAGCGGTCGTTTCAATATTCCCCTTTTTAGGAAGGCTGTGTGCTTACCACGAAACAATTCCGTGCAGTAAAAGAAAAATACAGGAAGAATCTAATATTTAGCAGAAACAGAAATAATTTCTTAAAACTATTTGTAACGAAGCGTTGAACAGTTTGACCATGGAAAGGTGGAAAGAGCTTGGAAAAGCAAAAGGCTCGAAGTGTCCTTTTATGAAACGATTTGGTGGGTTTAGCCTGGCTTCTGCCTCCCCGATCCTCTCGTTTTCCTGCCGCTGATCTCATGCCTAATCTTTTTATTGTTTTCTTTGGGAGGGGGCAGAAATCAGGAAAAATAATTTTGAAAGAGAAGAATTTCAATTTTAGCAAAATGCCCCCTCCAAGAGCCCTGGTTAAATATGTTTAAATATGTTCCTTCCTAGCTACAAAAGCCTGCAATTAAAATAAATTCAAAGAGTAAGCAAAAGACAAGTCACCTGCAAAGCACCAGAGTCAGTGCCCTTAGGTAGGAGAATTACATCACTCCCTGACCGAATGATTTTCTTTTAAATTATAAAGCAGGTGGATTTTTTTTTTTCCCCGACAGAAAAGGAGAAAAATGAAAAAACCAAATCACACCACCACAGCGGTTATTTCACATGCATCTTGCACGAAGGAAGCACTGAACCAACCTTTAAGGTCACTGACTGCCTGAAAACCCACAGCAGTCGCTCACGGTGGAAGTTTTCAGGCAAGACGACTACTAAATCATTAATACAAACAAATGGAAGGCGGGGAGGAAAGGCGCTACTGTAATAGATCCGAAGACTTGGAAGAAGAAAAATATTAAAGAAAAAAAACTTTCATCTTCAGCCTCTCTTCTTTCCTCATTAATAATTCTTTAAAGAAATCCTTAAGCTTTAGCCAAACAGTAGGTAGGCTCTCTCTAAACGTCTCCTGCTGTAACTCAGCGTAGTGTCTTCTTTTGCGAGAGGCCACCCATTTTCTACTCCGAGAAGCCCCGTCGTGGGAACTGCGATTTCCCAATAACTCGAGAGAAAGGAGCCGGGGACGGAGCGTCCCGGGTGGTCGGTACGCACCCGCTCTTCCCGGGCGGGCAGCGCCCAGCCCCGCTGGAGCACGGGGAGCAGGGAGAGGGATAAACCGATCCGAAACAGTTGCCGTGAGGTGGGTCAGGAGAAACCCACACGCGGCGTGTCCGTGAGCGGCGGCGTCCAGCGCCCGCCGGGCGGGTAGTTCCCGCTGAGCCGAGCCGCCCCTCGCCCCCTCTCACCTGCGCAGCCGGGCGGACGCCGGCCGCCGCGCCAACTCGCGGCTCGCCTCCGCTGCGGGGCAGGGGGCTCCAGCGTGTCCCCAGCCGCGGAGACTCGCGAGGTCCCGGGGAGGCTGGGCTGGGCTGGGCTGGGCTGGCCGCGCCGAGCCGTGCCGTGCCGAGCCTTGAGAGTCGCGGGCGGCCGCGGGCGGAGCTGCGCAGGGCTGAGCGCGCCGCGGTGCCGGAGCAGCCCGAGCCCCGCGCACGCCGCCGCCGCCGCCCCCTGCCGCCGCACCCGCCCGGCCCGGCCCCGGCTTTTAAAGAGACCGCGGGCCCGGGTCCGCGCCCCTGCCCGGCCCGGCCTGCCTCAGCAGCGGGCAGGGGCAGCAGAGCCCCGCCGCGCTGCTGCTCACGCGCTGACCGTCACCTCCTCCCAAGCGAGAGGCTGGTGGCTCCGCTTCTGCCTCCAGCCCCGTCGGCGTCTCGCTCCTGCAGCGCTACCTCGCCCTGCCGGCCCAGCACGGGGGTGGTTTTGCCCCTCTGGTCCCAGCAAGGGTAAGGGAGATATGCGGCTTGCTTTATCCTCCTAGGGTTTTTGCCAACGCCACCCAAGGAAGCAGGGACCTGCCGTCGGAGCAGGAGGTAACGCCTTCCTCAGACCGTCGGGCGATCACCTCCAAGAGCCCCTCAAAACCATTAAAGTTCACAAAGACTCTTTGACCCAAACCTACTGGGTTTTCAAGTCAATTTATAGACTGCCCATTTCATTTAAACCAGCCGCTAAGTTTCCTTGTTACTTTAAACAAATATCTCAAACTTTTTATCCATTCGTTTCCTCACTTGTAAAAGCAGAGACAATGGCACCGACAGGCAGCATCCACTGCACCAGAGTCAACATTTCCCTCAGAGTGTGTATCCTAAACATTATTATTTATCATTTTATCACCACGAACACTTGGCACAGCAAACAAAATAATTCAGAGTGCCTTCTGTGGAGATCATCTATGTAATGGTATTTAATGTGTTACCATGATGAAAGTCCACCACCTCAAAGACAACTAGCAGGCAAGATCATAGTGGACATGAAGCACACACAGAACAAAAAGTGAGAAATCAAACCTTCTAGCCCCTCTCTCCAAACCCTACAATCTTGTAGAATTTGTGTATGATACTCATGCTGCAAAGCCAGACACTCAGAACTGCATTTTCCTTAGGGGCAGACTAGAAAGCTATTTGCCTTTCCTTCCCTCTTCTGATCATGTATTCAAAAGGTTTTTGTCTTTTTCCACATTTTGTATAGCAGACAGCTTATTCACAGCACTCAATAAATAATAAATAATTATTATTTTATACAGTATGTATTGATCACTTTGCCCACTATCAAAATGCAGCTGTGTCTGATGTGGATCATAGCCACACAGAAACACTAAATAGTAGTTTCAGGTAGTATTAGGAGCCCCCTGGGAAGTTTCTCTAGAAAACACTGTCCTTCACATTCCCTAACAAATTCAGATACATGCACAGAAAGGATAATGGAGACCTATTTCAACAAGGTGACAATGGTGAAGCAAAGAGGCATCTTCCTGACTCAAAATCAGCATCCCAAGAGCAAGAATTTATCCCTTTAGATGTCTGTGCAAAGGCAGGTTATTGTTAAGCTTCCTGGTTTATATGGACAACATAACAGTAGTGCGAACTATCAATCCCTCCTCAGGGCATGGGATTAGATCCTGGTCTCAATTGCTGTGAAGAAAATCAGGTATTACTTCACTTACTTCAATAGTTAACTCCAGATTTAAAATGTGCAACTGGCAATAAAATCTGGCTTCTAGTACCTTTCCTCCTCTGCTGATAGTTCTGGCAATCTAGTATTTTGTAGCTTACAGTTTATCAAAGTAATCATTTGATGAAGTAGTCATCTGAAACTGCACTACGTCTGGCCCTTCATTCTCCAAGGTCTTCTAAGACCATGCACATACTTGCAGCATATTTTGAACTGGCTGCCTATCACCAGAGTAGCCTCCATGTAAAATCAATGACAACAGCACAGTCTCTACTCACTGCGAGCTAAACCTCTTCAGTTTGGCAGACAGAAAACAGCATGTACCCTGAGAGAAAAACAAACTACAATGGTAGCTTATAGCCAGCTTAATCACAAAGGGTGAAGTGATCCCAGGAAGATTTGGGGAAAACAAGCTAGTTTTTATCCACACACTGTTCTTTCAACTTGAAACAGAAAGACCTAGAACCCCCATATATGAAATATTTATAAATCAGAAAGAGGGATAGGAGAGTTCATCTAACTGAGGTTCTATTCAGAGTGCTATATATGAATCAAGGAAGATAACAACTACTTTGAAAGAAATCTTACTGTGCATAACTCAGACACACAGACCTCTGCTTCCAAAAAACTGTTACAGTTAGGCACCAAAATAGCAGACATCATTTTATAAATAGGTAAAGAGTAGTGAGAAAAACACTAGAAGAAGCAGGGAAGTTTCCTTAAGATTGCAGGGCACATCTTTGCTGTGGTGTGGAGCAAAACAGAGGCAACAGGTAAGCAATGTAGTATGAGGAGTTCTTTGTCCAGCAAGTTATACTCCAGTTACTCAATAGGGAGAGGATTTATCTGACTAATTCCTCTAATTCTTTCTTTCACATTTCTAGGTCTCACCCAGAAGTTTGCAAACAAGTTGTATGGAGCGGAAGAAAAAAAATCATTATCACAGTGCAGCCTCTCTAATAATGCTCTAATCTGGCAGTGCCTGGCATGTGCCACTGGCTTTGTGCTGAGACTTTTACAAATATATGATATACTCTGTTTTGTCCCCATCTGTAAGGTGATCAGTAGATACATCAGCCTTTTCCAGCGTCTTCATTAAGAAAACTGCCAGTTCCATTTCCACGGGGCCTTCTAAATGAGCAGCGGCACAGATTGATGTACCCGGCTAGTCCCTCCTGACACAAGCACTGCGCTCTCTGCTCCCACCACCGGCACAAAAAGGCAAAGGCAAGAATACAGTGGGATAGACATGTTATTCATCTTCTTTTGCTTGCCCCCCTTCAGAATAAATTTCCAAAACTTTTTACCAAGCTCATGTGCTTGTTTTCCAAAAGACATTATAGTGTTAACAAACTGGTGCAATTCAGCTAGTGCAGTTTTCAATAAACTGCTACGGGGAACTGTTTGACTTCAATGCTCTGAGATCTGGGCTTGCTAACTCAGGGCTGTGGCTGTAGTACCCACAAGACACAGCTTTTTGCTGTTAGAGGAGGGAGCTGTCTCTCAAGAGCAACCTAACTCCCTGATGCAGTACTGTAAGTGCCATTACCATCAGTTCCTGGTGTCCTGTCCCCGTCCGTCCAGTGTCGTGTCCCCCCCCCCCCCCCCCCCCCC
>NDXB01020490.1:19484-37991 GCA_002631895.1 Agapornis roseicollis
GGGGGGGGGAGGAATTCTCTCCCTTATGCTCTAGGCCACCAGGGGGTGGGAATTTTCTAGCATAAGCAAAATCCTCCAGGAAGCCAAGAAGAGCAAAACATACCTTCGTTCCACCTACTGAACACTATTTTTGACAAGTGCCTTTTATCCTGTTTAATGATAGGTGTGGCATGTCTCCAGGGCAAGCTTAAAGCATTGGTTTTGACCTTTATAGCACTATATGCTCCTTTTTCAAAGATAATTTACATTAGATATGTATGCTATTCAAGTACTTTCTGAAAATCCTCCTGGGCACCTATCTTGGAAAATCCAACCCTGAGCTGTGAAAACCCAAGCCTAAATGTCTTGGGTCTCATCACCTGTTTTCTTAGAGGAGGTTAAGCCAATATCAACTCCCAGCCACACAAGCATGACCATAATGCGCTAACAGACAGGAGTCTACCCTACACTGCATGCAGGACTATCCCCTACACCTCTCCCCTTCACACCTAGTGGAAGGCTCTGACTGATGCCATGAGATTGGCAAAAGGCCTCTTTTGACCAATTACAGATTCTGCACCTGTCACTGTGTATCAAAGTGTATTCCTGCTTTTCCTGAGCTCAGCCTAGGCTTTAAGACAGGCAAGTTGAAAAGCTAGACAAATGCATATATTCGAAAAAGGGACAGCAGAAAAATGGAGAGCAGTTCCCCTTCTATAGCCTGGCCCCTGTGTCCCAGAGCAAATACAAAGCTTGCTTTAGGGCACCATATAAATTGGTATTATAAATTCAGATGGTGCACCAGGGAGTGCCTCATTCTGTATGATTGGAGTCATTCTCAGGAGCAGTTCAGGCACTCAGCCTGCCACATGCGACTGCTGCCCCAAGGGCTGCCATTACAGATGCATTATTACAAAGCGCTGCAATAAAGCATGAACTAAAACAACTTCATTGAAATGAAGATTAATATGGAACATGTGTTCACCTCCATACACTCAGAAGGAACAGTCCAGCAAACACAAGCACCACAGTGCTGGGGCTGATGGGCTAGGGGAGAAATGCAACTGGCCAACCATCGCTATTGCTGAAGGCAAGCAATACATTTCCACAGCATCTTTGAAGTGTCCATGAACGGATTAATGCAGCAGCTGTGAAGCAGAGAGTGAGGCAAGCAAAACATGTGGAGTTCTGAAACATGCAGAAAAGTGAACTGTGTCTGAGGCAGAGAACAGAGAGGAATGTTTCAAACCTAGAGAAGCAATACCACTAGCTGCAGAACGATCTCTGCCTTTAGTTATCACAGACTTCAGTGGATATTGATGGATATTCTCAGCACTTCAAAGTGTCATATCCACATGAGAACTACAGGTGAGAAAGACTGGTTAAGACTGGTTCATCCATTCCCTCACAGTCAGAACAGGATTATTCCCCATGATCTATTTGTTGATGCCATTGCCACCTCACTTAAACTCTCCCATGCAATACAAAGCTCACTACCTCCCCCTTCCGATGTCCTTTCAGAGCCTCATATATTTCACCACTGGCATGAACTGAGGGCCATTACATCTATATATTTCCCTGTTCAAATTAAACTGATGATACCCTGTTACAGTTTAATGGCCAAACGTTCATGCTTCCATTTCCTGCTGTAGGTTTTTCATTCTTCCTTTCCTTGAAATCAGTGTATGGCTCCTATCAAAAACCAGCTATGACTACTGACTACAGGTCCCATTGGATTCCTTCCTTCCTTCCATCAACAAAATCAACACTGAACTTGAAGTAATAAGCATAAAAGTAGAGGAACGGGACATATGGCATTTCAAAATAGAAAACAAAGGGTTGCAGTTGTTATATAGCAACCAAACTAACAGATTTATGATTAATCTGCATGATGAGTTTTGCCACTTTAAGGAAAGAACCACAAACTTCCCTGAGGACACACCTCACTGAACACAGACTTTGACCCTTGGGAATCAACTGCACGCAAAGATTTTTATTTATCCTTAAACAGTGCTTAAGGCCTCATAGGTGGTCTGTCTTTGGCATATAGGTACATTGTAATCATGACACAGGTAGTTTTTTAGGTGGGGGGTGGGGAGGGGGAAGTCATGCATCTCTCTATATGGGCTGGAAGCAAGTGGGGGAAAAAAGACTAATTAAAAGTAAAGAACAGATGCCCCATGATTCTGGCATCTCTATTGCTTTCTGTTTCTGGAACCAAAAAATCATTTGTCATAAAAATAAATGAACTGACAACAAATATTGAAATTAAAAAAAAAAAAGAATAAAAGAAAAAAGATTGAAGGGGGAGATAAAAATACACAGCAAACAAGCAAAAGCTCCAGTTAGTGGGTTTGTCTTCCCTCCCGAAGATGACTGGCACTGCACCAATGCAACTCAGAGAATGAGATCTGCTGCATGCAAATGATTCCTAAAAGAGCTGNGAATAAAAGAAAAAAGATTGAAGGGGGAGATAAAAATACACAGCAAACAAGCAAAAGCTCCAGTTAGTGGGTTTGTCTTCCCTCCCGAAGATGACTGGCACTGCACCAATGCAACTCAGAGAATGAGATCTGCTGCATGCAAATGATTCCTAAAAGAGCTGAAACTCTGAGAAAAGGTTGGGCAGCTGACTTTAGACAAGGCTCCTGTACCACTGCCCATTCAAAGAGCAACACTGGAAAGAAATGGGTATGAATTATATTATTTCACAGCACGGTGCCATCCATTCCTCCTTGCACTGCAACTTTATATCCCAAAAATAGAGTAGCCTTCACAGCCCTCCCACAGTGCACCTCTCACACCACCACAAATACAGCTCCATAGCAGTCCATTGCCATCAATATTCCCCTGACTGAAGATGACTTAATAAAACATTCTTAGAAGCCAATCAACATGCCTTATAATTAAAAAGGAGCCAATGTTAAGCTCCTTTGAATTATCTGTTGAATTATCACTTTTTCTCTGCTCTCCACTCTTCCACTAAACCAAACATGCTCCATCTCAGGGTGGATCTATGCTACGTCTAGCTCTTAACAGAGATCTCTGCAGGTCTCTGAAGTGACAGGATTTCCCCTACAATTTTAAAACACAACTTTACAGACCTACAGATCTCTTAGATTTGGGCCACATATAGGACTCAACAAAGCTCCATATGTTGACATCTAAATGCCTGCATAGGCCTGATTGCTGTCATGTAGAAAGATACACGAATTCTTCTGCAGGTTTAATACAGAATGACCATTAAATTTCTGTAGCAAGTAGATTCCTATAAGGCAAAATGCTGTTTGGATACCTATACTTGGTACTGGAGACACTGCAACTTTCTACTCTTCAGATCTAGGATCAGGATGTAAACTGTAATACAACAATGGGGCTTACACCAAGGGGACTAGTACAACCTGAACACAGCTAGGCAAGTGTCAGTCACAGCTGAACTGCAGTGTCTTGAACATACTGTGATCAACTCTGTGCAAGGAGTCACAGTTATCGTATAAAGCATGCTTATGATCACCCCATGCACAGGCAAATTCATAACAACGGAAGTCTCCATCCTTCCCCCACGCAGCTACAAACCACAGCTGACTGTTCGGATACTGACCTGCAGACAGAAGACATTGATTACCTTGTCCATTTTTGCCAGGCATAATCCTAGGACTACAGCCCAATCTATTTGTGGCACTATATCGCTGCAGAAGCAGCCATATCACCTCTGAGTTCATAACACTACCTGCAACAATGATGCAGAAAGCGCTGTAACACAAGTGAACTATTCTATGCTTTGTCTGAAGCAGAGTTTTACTGGTCTTATCAGTGTAACTTCAGAAATCTTGTTAAACAAGCAAGTGTTATAATTCCATGTGTAGATGCTTGCTGCAGAACAGGAGCTGCTTTTTTGTTCTCCTTAGCTTAAGCTCCTTCCAGAGTGATGCAAGTTGACTTGTGGAAAGTTATCTTACAAAGAAATAATGAAGTTGTACTAGCATGTCAATTTAAGTTCACACTTACACACATCGGTATCACTTCTCCAGACAGACAGCATATTAGATAAGGGACTTTCATAGCATTATCAACAACAAAATTGAAAGCAGCTACATCAGATACAGCACTGACAGAGAATTGGGGTCATCTTCTGGGTCTTGTCTCCTACCTTTGGAAGGAAAGTGTGGTTGGGTGTCAAGATGAAATGACTGAGAGTTGGAACCTGACTGTCCAGACACCTGCAACCATGTGTATAAGCCAGTCTCCTTCTCCATATCTACTCTTATCCAACTGTAAAATGAAGAACACCAATTCCTTCCCATGTGTTTTACAAAGGTTAACTACTTAATACTAAAGATAGCTTCTGGAAACAAAAAGTAATGGAATGCTATACATGAAAAATCTTTCGAGCAGCCTGTATGAAGACAGGCTGAGAAAGTTGGGGCTGTACAGCCTGGGGAAGAGAAGGCGGCGTGGAGACCTCATAGCAGCCTTCCAGTATCTGAAGGGGGCCAGAAGGATGCTGGGGAGGGACTCTTCGTTAGGGACTGTAGTGACAGGACAAGCAGTAATGGGTTAAAACTTGAACAGGGGAAGTTTAGATTAGATACAAGGAACAACTTCTTTCCTTTAAGGTTGGTGAGGCACTGGAATGGGTTGCCCAGGGAAGTTGTGAGTGCTTCATCCCTGGTGGTGTTCAAGGCCAGGTTGGACATGGTCTTGGGTGGCATGGTTTAGCGTGAGGTGTCCCTGCCCATGGCAGGGGTGGTGGAACTAGATGAGCTTAAGGTCCTTTCCAACCCTAACTATTCTAGGATTCTATGTATGAGTTACTACCCTGTCATTTTTTTTAGTTTTCTATTGCAAAGAACTTACTCACCGATACATGCACCAGTTTTACACACTGCAGGCTCTCTGGCAGTTTCAGAGCCAGAAACCTGGCTACACTCTGTACCTAAAGACCTCCCATATTAACAAAGTTTCCCTACTGTGAAGCATTCAGAATTGCTCCTCCTCTCTCTCTCTTCATGTCAGGGGAGGAAAAAATAAAAAACAAACAAAAAAAAAAGGGCTCTTGCAAGGGGTTCTGATGCATCTTTAATGATGGAGCAGAGAAGTGCCTGCCATACAAAGAAGCTAATCAGTCAATCAAGAGCCAGCTCAACAGACAGAAGCCGTCAGTGCCTAACTGCTCTGTCTCCACCTGTCCAGGGGAACAACAAAACAGCGTGGGACATGCCTGATAATTGAGTGCAAAATAGCACATGTATTTATATATTCCTAAGCAATAAGAGGGCAGGTTGCTGCTGCAAGTTAACGTTTTCAAGAATAACAAACCTACCACTGCACATGTCCTAGTGGGCACCTGAAATAAAGCAAGTGACTCTCTTTAATCTTTTAACAAAAAGCAGCGATCCTGAGGATACAGAAGGACAGTGAGAATTACTATAATTAGGCTAGCTGGAAAATCCTTTGCCATAAGGTTGCCAGCCTAGATCAGTTACGTGAGTGGTAGTTTAGAGAAGGAAATACATCTCTTAAAACTAAAATGGGCAGAGCTATAAGGGCTCTGTGGCTTTGTGTTAGTGAGAGCATAAAGGTCATGGTCTTTATTTCCTGGGGCAGACACTGGCCGAGTCAAAACACCTTATCCTTATCTGCCTCAGTTTCTTCAACTAGAAGAGGATAATGAAACCTCTCTAGATTGTAAAGGGATGATTGGCTTTGCAGCTGGCTTCATTAATATTCATAAAGCACTTGGAGGCCTTTTCCCAAAAAGTGCTGCTTGAGTATTGACTGTCACACTTGCCATTTTGCTGGCTGCTCTTGTACAGAACTTGGATTTCATTTTTCCCCCCATTCTTTTCAAACAGGTGGGTGTTTGGCAAGCACTTGGCATATAAAGAGTTTATAAAAGCATCAAACGGCTTAAAATAACCCGCCTATTACTCCACGTGCAACATGTACTCGGACGTGCAACACCGAGCGAGCTGCGGAGAGCCCATGCCGCTCTCCGTGGTGCTGAACGCTGCCGGGCGCCCCGCCGCCGTCCTCATCCTCTCGGCCGCACTGCTATCGGCAGCGCTCTTCCGTTAACCGGAATTTACTCCTGGCTGTGCTGCATCACAGAGACACTGCGAATAACTGTTGTCCGATTATTTCGATAGACAAAACTGAGCTACTAGTCTAGATTCTGTTGATTGATTGCATAGCCCAGCCTGCCCTCATTGGCCTGATCGCTCCCTGATGGGAAGCGGCTAAGGTCATAACTGATCTCTGATCTCACCAGACTTCATGATATGGGCCCCTTCCTTCTACTTAAAATCACAGAGTTCTGTGCCTTCATGGATCTAAATCTTTCTGGGTATGGAAGTCTGCTGTGGAGCACATTAAACACAGCTTTATGAAGCCTGAAGTGTGGCCTTACTTAAAGCCTTACTCATTGTCCATTCCTATGACAGAGAAAGGCAAGAGGGATACCTCTACACTCTGGATTGCAAAATAAAGAGAAAAAAATTACTTGAAGGTTGGAACAGGGAAGTCTCACTGTGCCCCAACCTTACCTACCTTTTCTTTTTATTCTGTGTCACCACCTATCTAGTAATTTCTATGATCACAGGGTCTTGGGCCAGCAGCAGGCCTCTGAGAAGCTGTGCAGCTGTTCTGCAGGAAATAGTCTGAAAAGTGAGAGGAAAATGCATCTCGTCTCCTTCATCAAATGGCAACTCTCAGGTGAAAGGAAACACAGGCTTTTCATGTGCACTCTACAGGTAGGGCTCACATAACAGGAAATGTCACCTGATCAAAGGATCCTGCTGTCGACCAGGAATAAGAGGAAACAGGACAACTGCCTAACATACAATACTTTATACAATAACAAACTTGATATTTTGTTCATTAAATATACAGTGATTAGCCCCTCAATCTGCTTGATCTCTGCACTCATCATGAGCAAGGACAGCAGGGAGGGGAAATGCAATGTTTCCCACCTAACCTTTTCCTTGTGGAAAGGGACAGCAACTAAGACTGTAATCTTCAGTGCAAAGAACAACACAATCCTACTCAGCCTTGTACTTCTCTCAGGAACCACTTCTAGGCATGAAGGGCAGCTGGGAAAGTACTTCCCAGCCTCACAGAGGTGACATTAGACTAAATTCATTCATGTTTGTAAGGCACAGATATTACAAGAATGCAGGTCATAGAAAAAGCTTATCAAGAAAATTAAACACAGGGTCCTCACTGCCTACCTCTAATCTTAGGAACCCTCAGGATGAGGAACTGAAGTAAATAAAATCATACTTTTTCTGAGGGTTAATTCAGTGTCATGGCTAAAATCCAAATTGAGTAATTACATTCTGTCTCCTGAGCGTGCCCTTGAAGTTTCTGCTAGGCATGTGACTTCCCTTTACTTCCTGTTGCCAAGTTTTGTTACGTGTGCCTAAGTATCAGCTCTACCCACCCATATGACCTGACTCACACTGCAGGAAGAGAAAGGTTTTGTTCATCCCACACTCTGAAATCTTTTGATGAAAGGTCTTGTTGCATTTTCATACCCCACATGAGTTCCAAAGGCACTTTGCTAGGGCTGTTTCTCTATTAGCAGCAATATCGTACTTGCTCCATAGCACATTTTATAAATACCCTTTCCCAGTGACAGCAATACCATAAGCATGCCAAATCTCTAATATCCACAGCACACCTTTTTATACTCCCTTATTTAACAGAGATGCTGAACAGGCCAAGAACATACTGGCTGTTTGTTTTCAGCATGGGGTTTAAAGGTAAAGTTTAGTATCACAGTCATTCCCTGAACTACAGCAAGGGCCTATTGAAACCCAAGACAAAAATCTTCTTGTGATACTAACAGCTCCATGAATTGTCTCTCACAGACACTTTTATACATCTCTTTATTGTACATTTACTTAGGCTTCCTTCTTTACAGCGCATTTTCTCCTAATGGGAAACATGTTTTATACCACTCCAACATTACTCCAGAGAAGCCGGATGAAGACAAAGCAAAGACAGCATCTAGTCCTTACAGGCTGTTTGATTTTCCTGGAATTATCCTAATCTTAAAAATGCTGGGAAAGCAATTGGTGATTAGGGTCTGCTCAGATCTGTAATCTAGGAACAGAGAATCCTCAATCTGTGAGATTTTAAAATGCTACTGGGATAGGAAAAGAATAAATAATAATAAAGAACAAACTTGCTTCCCCCAACTAATCTCAAATCTTCAGAATATACAGGTACATTATTCAAACTGAAATAGACTGCAGTTAGCCACTTGAATATTCAAGAATATGCAAAAATCTGGGCCCCAAAGTCCCCATTTGCTTTTTCACCTCACATCTTGCACCCTGCTAGCTAAGATACAGTATCAGGTTTTAAAATCCTGAGACTTGCAAGCAGAAGGCTTCCAAAAAGATCCCGAAATGCACACATCCTATATTTCATGGAAGCTGCAAAGCAAGAAAATATCATTCTGAAGTTAAATTAATTACCAAGACATTGGTTTGGTGGAGTTTTTAGTCTAATATTAAGCAGAAAGTGTGAAAAGCAGCATATGACTACCTGAAAAAATAATTGAAATAATGAAGTCTATTTCTTATGAATGTTTGACATCCACACAGTCAGTGACCACCATTAACAGAAGAGCAATGTGTCTTACAACATGACATTCCAAAGTGCCAAAAAGCTGAAGCTCCATATAGCTTTAGTAAATGCTGTGGGCAACAAAACAAAAATTAGACCAGAGCTCTCTGACAGTGTTTTGCTATACTGGGGACAAGTAACTGCCTTCATTCATACATAAGAAGAAGCCAACTGCCATATGTAACTTGGCATCCCAAAAGCCTTCAAGCTTTCATGCAGTAGCTACACAGAAGGATGCTCACCTGCTCTTGAATGAACAAGATGAAAAAGGCACTTAAAATTCACCCTTCTGAACATTGGCAGAGCAACAGCTGCAGAAGGCCAATCAACAGTTTTGATTTTATTACTTGCAGGATGTCTTGGTTTCAGTTGGGAATGGAGGTGTTTTGGTTTGTTTCTTTTTCTTCGTGGCTAGTACAGTACTGTGTTTTGAATTTGGTATGAGAATAACAGTTATTATACACTGATGTTTTAGTTGTTTCTCTGTAGTGCTTACTCTAAGTCAAAGACTTTTCAGTCTCTGGTACTCTGCCAGTGAGGAAGTGTACAAGAAGCCAGGAGGAAAGAGAGTCAGAACACTTGACCCAAACTATCCAAAGGGGTATTCCATACCGTAGCATGTCATGCCCAGTATATGAATTGGGGTGAGTTGGCTGGAACCCACAATCACTGCTTTGGGGCAGGTTGGGTATCAGTCAGCAGGTGGTTGGCAATTGTATTATACATCACTGATGTTTCTTGGGTTTATTCCTCTATTCCTTATTCCTATTAATATAGTTTACTTTCTTCCAATTATTAAGCTGTTTTTATCTCAGCCTGTGGGTTTTACCTTTTTTGGATTCTCCTTCCCATCCCATTGGAAGGATGGAAGTGAGCGAGCAGCCACATGATACTTAGTTGCTAGGGGGGATTAAATCACAACACAGGAACAGCTAGGAAGGAAGAAGGAGTACCTAGTCCTCTGTGGCTCTTGGAAGTCTCCAACTGAAACCAGTGAAAGGAGGCCATATCCGGACTGTTAAGTGCCTATGGTGCGTGCTTAGTGACTGGAATACAGACACTGCTAGTGACTAACCACAGTGATTCAGGAGATGCATAGAGGCAGCTGACTCCAACACCTCAGCAGGAAGTCCTACTCCTCTGAGTCACACCTACTTTTTAATAACTTCACACCCAGGTCAAGATGCCTGCTCAGGCATTCCAGACCCACCACTGTCACCTGTAAAAATGAAAGCCATCTCCCTAGGAAATTCTGGAAATGTCCCACACAGCTGAAGTCCTTTGGCAACAAGAGTAGAAATGCCTAGCTGTTCTAGGACAGCAAAGCATGAAGAAGACGTGAACTGACATGAAACATTCTCTCTCCAGGAGAGCATTTTTTCTGTTCTGCACCTTTTCTTTTTTCCTATTTGCAAAACACCCTACATTCCATGACCTCAGTAAATGACCATTTCCCATGTTTGACTCAGATTAGCTACAGAAATGAAAAGGCAGGAGCTACACAAAGAAGTGACATAAGCAAATGAGCAATCTGATGACTGGTTACTAAAAGAGAGCAAGGAACTTTGTGATCCCACTCAGCCCCCAGTTTTGTCATTGTACTATCCAGAAGGATAGGATAATAAAGTCATAGCACTGCACACTCAGAGGATTGATGTAAAACCCTGCAAGACATCATATACTCTGTCCATACAGGATAGCTCTCTCACTAGCTAGAATGGGTTTCATCCTTGCTTAGTTTCCCTATGTTGTCTCATCTCCCCTGTTAGACTTGGCTTTGCCTCAGTGAACTCCCATTGTTCACATCAGAACATGAAGGTTGATGAATTTATCCTCACATTACTCTCTGGAAGGCAGAGAAGTGTCAACTTCTCATCTGCAAAAGGGTGATAATTAAATGCTGAGAGAATAAATGACTTGCACAAGGTCACTTGGGAAGTATGTGGCAGAGCTGAAAATTAAATGCAGATCTCCAGAGCTGCAGGTCAAGGCCCAGAACACAGAATCTTTTTGCCCTGCTGGCACAATGGAGATCAGATTCCCAGCATATCACAAGGCCCTCAGTAGGAACGTGCATGATGCAGGAGAGGAACTGAACTTCTTGGGTGCAGCTTATCTGCAGAAAGAATTGGATAAATTTCAAAGAATCAGGTAAACATCAGAGATCAAGGAAATAGCAAAGCAACACAGAATCTACCCAATGAGCTCTGAAATACCTTTTCAACATGTTGCATAAAGCAGAAACACCCTTCTAGGCTTCTTCAATTGGACATACTTGGCCGGGGAAGATCTATCATCAATACCATGTTTCATGTGCAGAAGTCACAAATGCTGATATGAAATTATCTTTTCAATTCAACATAAGGCTTGCTAACAGATTAAAAAGTTTGTTAGCACTACAGATTCTGTCAGGGTTGCAGTTTAATAACTATGTATCTACACCTTCATGTCTTCTTGCTTGCTATGCAAACTCCTGCTAAGTACCCAATTTTAACCTTCCTTCTCTTCTTCTATTTGAAGATGCTTCCCATTGATCCACATGATCAGATTTATACCCATGCATGTATACATTCTTCCTTCATATCTCTCCCTAAAAAGCTTTACACCCTAAGGCTTTCAAAGGAACCTATCATATTCACTGGTAGTTATGCAGGTACTCCTCCTTGTGTTTTTTGAAGTTATGAGTGACACAACACATATTCCCATTGTCTCCACAAAACTGAAGGGGAAACATCGGGCACTGTAACGCATAAAGCCTTCTTAGTAAAGCAACAGCATTTCAGGAAGATGGCCAGGCAGCTGCCGTGAAAGTGGCACTGGGCAGGAGGAAGGTGTTTTTGAAAGCACCAAGAGGGGAGCAGGTAAAAGAGACTGTGGAAATCTGGGAGAAGAAGGAAGAAACTCATCCAGATTGAGACCTGCACTAGCTGGGTCCCAGACCTATCACTGGACAACTAGGCAAAGCATAACAGTATCCTGTAATTCCTTGATTGCTGGTGATGCTTTTGCCAAGGTTCCAGTGCCACAATGGATTTTAGAGGCCCTGCCCATCACTAGTCCCAGGTATTTGCCTCATCTCAGCTGTGAATCCTCCTCATGTTTCATGCATGTAGCTACACTGCTTCACTGCTGCCTGAACTCTGCTGTGAAGCCCTAAAGTGGTGTTTGTTCTTAATGTGCGCACAGAAGAAAGCAGATGGGTAAAGCTTAACTCTGACAATAATAATAAATGTTGGGGTAATAATAGGAAATCAAATGCTGTCAACTCAGTTTGGCAAATTCCTACTGATTTCATAAAGCCTGTGTTTGTATTTAAAAAACTCAAATCACAAAGTTGTGGCATTAATTCCCAGCTTCACCTGGGCAGCTCAGCTGTTCATATTACACCCCAGTTTCCACATAATTTCATGGTGTGTCATCAAAAAAAAACAATTCGGAAAAAAAAAATCTAACTACTATATTTCTGTTAAAGACACACAACTATTAAAATAAGTATGTATTTGTTTGGGGGGGTTTTAAAGCAATATAAGCATTCATGGTCAGGAGAAGTATCTGGAGTAAAGATGATGATAAAATAGCTTTAAATTAATACCCAAAGGGGATTTTAACAACTGTAGTTCAATTTTTCTAGTAAATTAAAGTATTGAGGAAATTCTTCACCCTGAAACAATGCATTTATTGCTCTGAAATAAGTGGGGTGGTTTTCTGCTTGGTTTTTTTGTTGTTGTTGTTGGTTTTGTTTGTTTGTTTGTTTTTTTAAACTGTTGCTTAATACTCTTAACCCTTAACACTCACTAAAGGGTGTCACCAAATCACAGCTTTGGAAATACAGACAAGTTCAAATGATCTCAAATGTTTAATTCATCCTAAAGAGCAACCCCAGATGAGGCACCTGACTGTTCTGTGCAAGAACCTGTCTTCACTCTCTGTCCTTGTTTAAATACTGCAGTCTCCATAGATAAAACTCTGCTTTACCATCAGTAAAGAGTACATGCTGCCACCCACCTTGCTCCTGCATGCACATAGATATTTTGGATAAAAAGAACATAAACAAAGTCAATATCCCTAAAGCTTTCCTTGCCCTGTTACTGGAGGATGTATGTGCTGGTACACAAGGATAATCTTGGATGTTTTTATGTTAGCAGTACAGCACTGTATCTTTATCTGTTCTATGTAACCACTGGACACCACCTCCAACTGATGATATCTGTTTCCAGTGCTGTCCTGGTTTCAGCTGGGACAGAGTTATTTTTAATTCCCAGTAGTTGGTACAGTGCCATGTTTTGGGTTTAGCTTGAGAATAACATTGATAACACACAGATATTTTAATTCTTGTTCAGTAGTGCTTACCCCAGTCAAAGACTTTTCAGTCTCTCATGCTCTGCCAGTGAGGAGGGCCACAAGCAGCAGGGAGGAAGCAGAGGCAGGACACCTGATCCAAACTAGCCAAAGGGGTATTCCATACCACAGCACATCATACCGAGTGTATAAACTGGGGGGAGTCACACACAAGGGCCACATTACTGCTCAGGTCAGGCTGGGTATTGGTCAGCGAACAGTGAGCAACTGTGTTGTGCATCACTGCTGTTCTGGGGGGTGTTGAGTTTTCTCTCTTGTTCTTTGTTACCTTCCTTTTCATTAGAAGTAGTAGATATTGCACTTGATTTTAATTACCAAACTATTCCTATCTCAATCCACAGGTTTTCCCTTTTTTGGTTTTGGATTCTCCTCTTTATCCCACCAGGAAGGGAAAGTGGAGGAAGTGAGTGAGCAGCTGCATAGTATTTAGCTGCCAGGTGCGGTTAAACCATGACAAATGCCTATACACAGATGACTTTATAGAATCGAATCTGCATACCCCCTTCACAACAACATCTCTGCTAATGAAAAAGGGAAGAAAGGCTCACCAGGTACTATTAAGGAATACACCCCTTCCTTAAATATTTCCTTTTTGTCCTTCTCCCTTCTCTTTCAAATCCACTGCTTTTAGCCCCCAAGAGGCAAGTTTCCCTAAGACTTCATATAACAGCTGTCCAAAACAAACTGAAAAAGCTAAACTCAAGATACAAGCAGCTAGGTCAGGACTAATAACCTCTGTGGAAGAGGAAAACCAAAATACTTTCAGTACCAGTAGGACAACTGTAGGAGCAAGGACTGTTGGCAAGGGCTCAGGTGCAGCAGATCTCTGTGCACAAGCCGCATACAACAGCTCTGGTTGTCCCACTTCAGACACTACCCCAGTGGATCCTACAGCCATGACTGACAGTAATAATAAAACAGGACATCCATCCCTGCAGGCTGCTACTCTAACTGTCCACTGAGCAACAGTAAGCACACCATAAGAGGACAGCATGAACATTATCAGAGAGGAGCTTTGGGAGCCCAGCTGAATGCAGACATACCCTGCCCTATACACCACCAGATTCAATGCAATGTGGTGTCCTGCTCAGTTCTTTGAGCATTGCCAAGCATGTGAAACATGGAATGCCCTGGCACAGCAGATGCACCCTGCATGGGTGCACTGATTTTGCACCTGTGAACACACTTGCACAGTGATAAAAGGAGGGAGATGCTGCAGATGGGGAAATTAAGTCTTCACGTTTCCATGGAACATTAGTTTGAGAGGTCCCACAGGGTAGCATGGGGAACATGTATCATTTTCAACCTGCCGACCCCAAACATGCAATGCATTGGGTGACAAAGACCCCAAATTAGGCATATAAAAGTGATTAACTTTCAAATCCTGGGAGTTTCTCCCTTTGGTGTGAACAGCTCTTCCTGCTGCTGCAGCTTCATTATTCTCTGTTTTTGAGGGAAACAGATTTTGATTACTCCAGTGGAGGAACACCAAACTTTCTATGGGAGTCAGAGCTTTGAAATTGAAGTGAACAATGTGTCCTGCAAGATGAGGTACAACCAAGAAGTACAAGCACAGTCACAGCCCCCTTTTCTTTTGTAGTTTTGCCTTCAACATGCTTACCACTATGCACACCACTATGACTTCACCATGGCCACTCTGGGATTCGCAGCTTCATGCTACATGAGTACCACCTTACTTGCTCCCCTATCTCCCCCTTTCTACCCTCTGGTTAAGCATCATTCCTGCTCTCCTCATCACTCTCTTTCCTTCTCAGATACACTTCATCATTCCAGACTTTTGCCCTCCATGCAAGCGCATTCCCAGCTCCCACCTACACATCTCTCTGCTCTCCCCCCAACAGCCTTAACCCCTCTCTTTGTAACCCTTAGGACTAACACCTTGCTCTGCTTTCCTCACACCTACAGCTGTAATCCCATCCTCTGCCCTCCTTCTCCCCTCGGTTATACTCCATTCCCCAATCCTCTTGCTCCCTCAGCCCCACACCTCACTATCTCTCCTCAGCTCCCATGAGAGTGTTTCTCAGGCTCTCCCCACTGCATTCTGAGAGTGCTCCTCCCACTGGGCCCAGTTTGCCACCTTTTGTTCACACACAGTCAGGTCTTCCCTCCTCAGCTTTGCTTCTAGACCTGCCACCACGTTCAGAGAGTCACCATGACCTACTTAGGTTCCCTGACCTAGTTATAGTAGAAACACTGACTATAAACACTTGAGAAAATAAAAAAGGGCAGCAGGGAGAGGGAAATATTATCATTATTGTTTGAAATGAAAGCAAACCCACCAACACAGAACTGCTGAGTTATTCCAGCTCTGGCCAATCCCCAGGAAAGCAGTGTCAGCAGTTCACTTGGTACTGCAATGCCAGTGTGGTCACAGATGACACAAGTCTAGAAATTACCTGTAAAGACGGTCTGTAGTCTCTTATCAGCATCCGATTTTCTTTTCCTTATTCCAGCCTCTTCCTACCTGGCCTTGCTCACCCAGAACTTGTCTTGCACTCTACCCAAGTATTTCATAGCAAATCTGGTTTTGCCCACTACTCTCACCAGTCCTCCTTGCCTGTGAATACAGGCTACAGCAGTAGCCCCTGTTTACTCACGAACAACATTTCTGCAGCTGAACTTCATTTAGAAATCAATCAATGCTCTGCATTTGTTTGGTTGACTTCCTCAGCCCCTTATTCTACTTCAGCTACTGGTACAGGTGTTTTCTTCCTTCCCCTCCAGTGAGTACTATTCACTCACCTTGACTCTCTACCTGGCTTGACGTTGCAGTGCTGTCTCCTCTTCCTTTACCAGCTCAGGAGGTGGTGTCAGCAGTTCCAGCAATGGCACTGAGCTAGTGAACCTGACTGGGAACAGCAGCTGTTCTGCAGAACTAGTCAGGAATCTCTCTATTAGCAGTGCCCATCTGCTTGAGTGCTGTGTACTGTGCTCATGGCTTAGCAGCCAGGAACCATTGGTCTCTGACAGTTGGGTTTGTGACTCAGTCCCAGCTCAGCTTTTGTTTTAGCCACTGTTACTAGATTTCCCTGTAGTGTTTGTATTTTAGGAATCATACTGGTGTTGTAGTTTCATGGATGAGTTCATTGAATTAAATTGTGTCTCCTTACAGCTGATATTTTGTGGTGCTGACCCTCACTGCATAGGGCCAGCATCCTCATTGCTACTGAAAGCAGCCTGCTCTGCACACTGAGCTCACAAGGTATTCCCACCATCACTACTTCAAATCCTGCCAAATATTCCAGCAGTGGCTCCTCCTCCATTGCCAAAGTCCCATCAGAAAACCGTAGCTAAGTGCACTGTAGTTCTCCCACAATTTCACCAGTTGTATTTACATGAGAGTGTAGTCATTCTGCACCCATTTACTGTGATTTTGTACCCGTTTTCCAGCTTCAGCATAAACCACAATTTTTGATTACAGATTTCCTGGGTCACACGTTAATCTACAGTGCAAATGGCTTCGGAAATTTTCTATGGAGCCCCCAGATCCCTATGTTGTTGTCAGCCACTGCCTGCTAAATATATACTTGTGGATACACTAAACTGCATTTCCTTTGTAACTGATTTCTCAGATTTGTCCCCTACTCTGCCTAGGGGTTTCTCACTCCTTACTGTGCTGTACCTACATTTGGGCATGGTCCTACAAAGGCACAGTCAGTTTTGACTAACAAACAACATCACTTACCTCTCTTCTGTGTCTCCCCATACATCTCTGCTTTTCCAGCCTACATCATCACAGGCCAGGCACAGGCCTTCACATCACACTGATAATGCTTCTCTCCCCCAGCCTGCACCACATCACGTTTAGACAGATCAAGACTGAATTCTTCTAGCACACAGGACTGACACTTAGGTCCTACAATTTCAAGAAGTCCTGAATCCTGAATACAGGTGCCTCACACTTACAGCCATGGGCAGGAACACCTTGCATTCACATCACCCCCTTCCTCCATTTATAGAGTACGAAAAAGGAGTAAGAGCACAGGAAAAGGATAAAGTTGTGCCTGCACAAGCTAAGTAAGTGCAGAGGATCCCTGCCAGCTTCTCAAGACAATATAAAGGCAATGAATTAAGACAATTCCAGACATGCTGATTACATTTGCTGTTGCAATTTCTGATGGGATTTTCAGATGTCTCTTAGCATTCTCTACCTGGCGTGTGTCAGCCACACTTCACTGCTGCTTTTATGTTATTAGTATTGACAACCACTCAGTTTAAATGCAGGTTAGGATTGAAATCCTGTCTGTTTCCTTATCTTTGCCTTTTTATCTTCTTGGAGAAATCCCTCTTTTCATAAAGCCCCTTTGAATAACTCAGCAAACATGCAAACACAATGCTAAATGGATTAACTGGGAGGTACTGGGGTCTGAAGCCTGCCTGAATAGATGCTCCCAGATCAATCAGCTCTGCATACCAATTCTAATGGTCTGAGTTCCTCCTGATCTTTCTGGGGGTTCAGCACAAGTCCACTGGCATGCTGGGTATAACTCATTCAGGAAGTGCAGAAGGGGAAAGGAACTTCTGGTTGTAAGAGGGAGCTAGTTGTTCAGTAATACTATGAACCACTGCAGGATTTTAACACATGGCAATGGCAAAGGAATGGGTGTGTCACAACTGCAGATTATTACAGCAGATTTTGTCACTTCACCTTTACCTTGTCCTCTCCCCCATTTTCTTGTTAATAGCCGCATGCTGGGAAATGGCATATTTCGTTTTGAAAGATGTTTAGGGCAGGGGCTACCTTTCTCTTATGTGCATACAGAAAGCTTAAGCAGACAGGCATTCAGGTCCCAGAATGAGACCTCTGAGATGTTGCTGCAATATCAATAATAGCAATAACGCTCTTCCATCTTCAGGTCTTTAGAGCACATTTTCCAGACATGAATTTAGCCTCCAAACATCCCCTGTCAGTTGTTGTTATTGATGTATTATTCATCTGTGTTATACCATTTACTTTAGTATCTAGTTCATTGTAAAGCTGAGGCACCTGAGGCAGAGGGAGGCTAAGGCACCCCTATACCACAGCACCTTGCACAGCTGGAAAACTCTGTGTCTGACCCAGACCCAGCAGCACAGGCTGGCAGTGCTTGGCTCTGTGCTTACATCCCAGACAGCAAAGAACTGGCTTTGAAGACTCCCACAGACTGACAGCAAACAGCAGAGGCAGGGGATGCATTTTGATTCCAGCCCAAAGATGGGCAGTGTGGATGATCTCTGTGACTTGAAACCTTTTCCCTGTGCAAAAAGCAACATGGCAGAGACTATCTAAATTTTCTTCATAACAATGAAAACCCTCCAGAATGAGCAGCAAGGTCTGTCCAGCCTTTGATCTTTGTTAGTATGGACAAGCAAGTTACCACAGTGTCCTACAGTTTGGGGGGGCTTTGACACACTGGAAATGGGATGAAACACCACTCAATCAGCTGATTGGAGAAGGCTGAGGTCCTGAACGACTTCTTTGCCTCAGTCTTCAACGGGAAAGGCTCTGACTGCACCAACCAAGTCTTGGAAGGC
>NDXB01020491.1:0-87892 GCA_002631895.1 Agapornis roseicollis
CACCACTCGTCACTGGCCTCCAGCTGGACACTGAGCCATTGACCACAACTCTTTGCGTGCAGCATCCAACCAAATCAAATAGTCTGTGAGCCTTAATGTTTAAGAAACAAGTTGATACAGTTCAAGGGCAACATTTTAGATGGGGTTAATTGTTTAGTAGTCTGTTGCACCCATTGTGGTTTTTGATGAAAGCAAGAAGGTTGGGTTAGAGAAGTGATTTAAAGTCTGACCTCAGCTGGGCATGGCCTGTGTAACATTAAAAGCAAGGAGAATTGTCATTTATGTAGTGGGTATTGTGTTTGAGGCACGTCATGAGCCTCTGGAAGATATGACACAGCTAAAAGCAGGCAGTAAAGTTAGTTGAAACTGTGTACTGGAGAAGCAGAGAGCAGTAACTGACCCTAAAGCAAAAACCTTTGTGATCCTGTTGATTTAGAAAACTTTGTGAAGGAAAGAGAAATGTAGCTTGTGTGACAGACATTTGAAAATCATAGATGGAATTGGGTACAGACAGATCTTCGTTGTTTGTTGACCATGAAGGCTTTCTTTGCTGCATCAGTTTCAGGTGAATTTCAAGGGACAAAAGCTTACTTTAAGTGCCTGCTGTGTGTGGTGGCACTTATTACCTTGATTGGACCATTGGCTTGATTAACTTATTTGTTACACCTTTGTCATGGTATTTTTAAACTAGATGGGTGTCTTCTAATGTCTTTCACTTGGGTCTGTATGCATCAGGAGACTCTAGAGGTGAAAATCTATCTTGTTTACTGTAGTGAACTTGTGGAGTATGAGGTATGTAGTGGAGTCAAACTGGAGTTTAATATGGGGACTAAGGGATTCAACTCTTCTTCCTGCAGTATTGGCCATTTGGTAGCTGCTGTGTACTTGATGTAGATTTTTGGTTAAGTTAGGGATGTGTTTGCACCTGTAGTTATGTAGGAAAATCCAGTGTGTTTTATCAAGGTGTCAGTAAGTGTCGTTATTCTTGGGAGAGGATCTCTGTGGACTTTCTCAACTCCTGAAGGCCACTCCAAAGGTTAGGCACACTTCAGTGTGCTATCATGGTGATGCTGTGGGCTGCTCTTCTGCTGTAGTGGGATTTGCCCAGCCCTCTGTGGGATCTGCAGTCCATTGGCTCACAGAGGTTTTGTGTGTGCCTGAGACAGAGGGGCAGACAACCCAGGTGTTGGTTCTACATAGCACATTTGACATACTGAAGTGTCCTCTCTATGTGCGTTTTGAGGGGATTTAATGAGTCACTATATAGTTCTAATGTGATTAATGAAATAACTTATTTTCATACTCACTTTTCTCACTTTTTTTTTATGTTTGTTTTCAGAGTCTTCCAGTAGCAGCAGTGGGTCTGAGAGTGAGAACGATGAAAAAAGACCAGTCTTCAGCAATGAGTTCAAACAAGACTCTCTTGTGGAGGGTACTTCATCTCGCTACTCAATGTATAACAGTGTCTCCCAAAAGCTCATGGTAGGTCAAAATAGTTTTGGACCAAAGTCTAAGATCTGATGAGAGCGAAGTGAAAAGAACAGTCTGTTTTAAGAGATTTTTGATTCAGATCCTCCTTGTATCAGGGTTCTCTGCTGCTTTGTGCCAGGTGCTGAAGAGCTGAGGGAGTCTGGGAGAACTTGGCTGAAGGGGATCTGCTAAAAAATAGTTGATTTATGTCCAAGGCCTGGGAGCAGGGAGGTGAATGTGAAGGGAAGGACCTGTGTGTCAGGCAGCTTGCTGAACCTGGAAGAAAGAGTCCTACCATGTTATTTTGCAATGCTTGTATTAGCAAATGCCTTGTGAGAAAGGCCTTAACAAAGCTTGTGATTGACATTAATTTGTTTGGTCTTGGAGGCTGGCTGGCATACCCTTGTAGAATTACTACCTTAATTATTATGGTATTCCAAGTGGTGCCACTCTGCCTTATGTAGGGCCAGAAATTTCTTGGAAAGGTAGGGAACTGTGAACAATGGCAGCTGTGACAACTGAACTTTAAAGGTGATCACTTGAATTGTGCAGTGTTAGTATGGGGAATAAAGAATTTTTAGGAAGTTCTAAGAAAATGGGTGAATGTGTCATGGTAGTCCCAAATTTAGCAACTTGTTCCCGAGTCTAAAGGCAATAGTAGGCTGTAGAAAAGAGGAGTCTTTTTTTGGCACGTGCTGTTACAGTTATTTCCTGATCTAAACTTTGTCACTGTGGTATCACAAGTATCTTGTAATCCTAAAGGAATTTCTATTCTTGATAACAGAAACAAAAATGTTATTTCCAGGGACAGCAGAGAAGATGAGATGTGTAGTTGTGTATTACTTGAAATAAACAGGAGGCTTGAGACTCTACTAGGGACTGAATTTGGGTCTCTGTTTTTTCTGTGCTAGTGCCATACTTACAGAAGCAGGGGTCAGCAATCTTTATAAGGTGGTACACCTACTTGTACCTGCCTTTGCCAGGTTAGGAGTTCAGTCTTCTGCTAGAAGCTGGAAAGTGCTAGCTGTTGCTAGGAGTGGGAACAGGGAGATACTGCCTCTGAAGGAGTGGAATGCTGCTGACCAGCAGGATTATACCTCTACATGAAAGAAAGAACTTTCTTGCTCAAATCAAAACAATGGGATCCAGAGCCTGAGAGTTGCTGATTGTGCCTCTGCAGATCAGGCCTGTTGCAGATCTTTCAGAATCTGTCCATATGCATTTTTGGCACTGGGCTACAGTGTGCTGATTCTAGCAAAAGACTGTCTTTCACTTGGAAGGTTCTCTCTGAGCCAGTTAGGATGTATCCTTTCAGTTGCCATCAGGCAGGAGCTTTTGCTACTGAGTTCAGGAGGCTTTTGTTTGTAAGGCCTCATAAATGTGAATGTAAAGATTGATATCTGGTTGAATGATGCGGTAGCATTAGGTATGTAAAAAGAAAACAGTCCTTGGTTACTAGATGTGCAATATTCTGTCCTCAGAAAACCAGTGTATAACAGGCTAGGTGGCTGTCACATTTGATGAACATACTTCAGAGTCTGATTTAGAGCCAGGCAGAAAAGGTAATGGAAAAACACCACGTACCTTTGTATAAAACCTATCAGATGTTCTTGTGTGGCTTGTCATACAGACTTGTAATAAACAATGGTTTTGTTGCTTCTAACAGGAAGGACTATATGAATAACATTAATTCAAGGTGGAACTTAGGGATTAAGTCTTTTATTTACTTATTGTCTTGTACATGCATAGTAGAGGGAGTGAAATTGATTGCATTCATGCTTTTGTTGTTGTTCTTTTGTTGCTAAAATTTATGAGGAGAAAAGCCTGAGAAACTAGCAGTTAATGAACATACTTCTTTTAACCTAAGAGACAGGAATGTGTCTTGCATTCCTCCGTGAGTTTTAGGTGAAGTTTTAACTGATGCTTGAAATGTATGTGAGTGCATGTTCACAACCAAGAATATCATCACAACACAAAGTTCTTTGTGTACCAGCATCTTCTGTTTTATTAACCTTCTGTGCTTATTGAACACTGTTGTGAATGGCTCCAGGCTTCTCACTACTTCTCCCTATGAGCAAGCAGTCCTCAAATTATTGAACCTTTTGTAGTTTGCTGTCGTCTCAAACATTATTCTTCAGCTCTAGTTTTCTTGTTGTGAAAGTGAGGTTAACTCAATATTAAGTTCTAAAACCAGAACTGAGATTAAAAACGCTCAATGCCTTCAAGTCATTTTAGGGTATATGCCACTTTCCCTGCTATGTTTTGATCCCAGTACGAGTACATAAATTCAAGTACACTTGCCTGATTGTGCTCCCTTTGCTTTCTTTACAGGCCAAGATGGGCTTCCGGGAAGGAGAAGGTCTGGGAAAATATGGCCAAGGTAGGAAGGATATTGTTGAGGCCTCCAACCAGAAGGGAAGGAGAGGCTTTGGGCTGACCCTCAAAGGATTTGATGGGGAGCTCAATATTGATTGGCAGGATGAGCCAGAGGTAAGTACTTCATGTTTTGAATCCGTTTTCTGTTGCTGTGTTCAGGATTTGCCCTCTAGGGATGATATTCAGTGTTGTCTGGTACAACTGGCTACCATTAAGTGGCTCCTATGGGTAGACCCAGGCCTTATTTTGTCCCAGAACAGCATGGCAAAACTTGTTCTGTACCATGTGTTAATGTTCTGGCACAAAACTAGTTTCAGATGGATCGTTTCTGTGGTCTGCAGGATTTCTGTCTGAGTGTGGAGTAGTGAATGTGACTGCTTGAAAGCAAATTTAACTTTTATTTGTATGTCATTTTTCTTGCCTGTGTAGGTGACTTAAAAAAGTATTTTCTCTGTTTAATAGTCCTGAATAAAATGCTCAGATGTTTTTTTTTTTTTCTGCCTCTTGTCAAGCTTTTAACAGGAAAGAACATTGGGCAATAGAAATAGAAATCAGTTACAATCCGCCTGCTATGGGCAGGGACACCTTCCACTAGACCAGGTTGCTCCAAGCCTCGTCCAGCCTGGCCTTGAACACTGCCAGGGATAGGGCAGCCACAGCTTCTCTGGGCAACCTGTGCCAGGGCCTCACCATCCTTACAGTGAAGAATTTCTTCCTAATACCTAATCTGAATGTCCCTCCTTCAGTTTAAAACCATTCCCCCTTGTATCAAGTCCCTCTCCAAATTTCTTGTAGTTCCCTTTAAGGACTGGAAGGACAGTAACCCAGAAGGTCCTAGCCATTGTTAGTCAAGCGCAGCAATCACTTGTCTAGTCATATATGATGCACGTTATAGTACTTCATTCTCCATTCTTTGAATTCTTTTCAGTAGTTGAAAATAATATCGGAGATTATTCCTTGAGAGCCAGGAATTTGAGGCCTGTCCTGTAGGCTCATTGGTTTAGGTCTCATTCTCCAGCTCCAGTGTGTTTCTGCAGCTCACAGCAGTTAACTGTTCTGTATGATTAGCCCTTATGGATGATACACTATAATAAATATAGGGTCAGTAGATCTTAGTGGCCTCTATTTGTGGAGAAGTAGCATCACTTCAATTTTAATGGAAAAAAAAAATTCCTCTCTGACATCATCAAAGTGTTTTAATCCTGTATTTTTTTTTGTAACTCTTTTTCTGCAGTGTCTCTAAAATGCACCTTAGGAACCTTCTCTAGGCTTTTGCTTTGTCTTGATTATCAGATTCTAATGAGAGGAGAGTGGTGTGGGGAGGTTTGTGTTTGAATTTTATTTAGTTTTTAAAAAAATTAAATCCAAACAAATAGTATTTTAGAGTAGGAGAAAAAGAACTGTATGTTTGGCCCCAAAGTCATAGCATAACACCTTATGCTAGGCTTGGGAAGAAAACTTTCAGGGAGCAATTTGTTATATTTTGCTAGCAAAAACGCCTTTAGCTCATCCCATATGTTGCATTTGCAGCCTAGCGCCTATGAGGAGGTAGACTGGTGCCTCGAGTGTACCACGGAAATCCCTGATGCCCAGGAGCTGAAGGAGTGGATGACTGTGGGGAAGGTACTTTTTACATCTCAGTACTTACCAGCCAAAGACAACACAGGACTGCTCAGCCTGAAACAATTGCCTTGTCACAGAGTTGTAGAACAACCTAGACTGGAGGGAACCTCTGGAAATTGCTGGTGTAGTTTCCTGCTTAAAACAGGTCCAACTACATCAAATTGCTCAAGGCTTTCTTTGAGTTTTGAGTATGCCTAAGGATGGATGTTTCACAACCTGTTCATCTGTTTCAGTGTTTGATAACCCAGTTGATGAAAGAAAATTTCTGTGTTGCTAATGGGCATCTTTTTTTGTGTGCAGATTGTGTCCATTGTTTCTTTTCCCATTGCTGTTAATTTCTGAGAGTCTAGATCAAGCTTCTGTGTTTCCTGCCATTAGGTACTTGTAGACAGCAGTGGGATGTCCCTTTCTCCATTCTGAACAAATTGTTCTCAGTCTCTCCTCGTACACCAGGTGCTTCTGCACCTTTGTTGTCCTGGTGGCCCTTTTGCTGAGCTTATTCCAATATCTGCCTTGTGCTGGTGTGTGTGTGTGTGTGTGTGTGTGTGTGCTAAACTGGATGCAGTATTCTACATGTATTCTCAAGATGCCTAACAGGGAAGAATAATTCCTCAGCCTGCTGGCTATGCTTTTGCTAATATAGCCTATTATGTGTTTGGCAGCCTTCATCCATTACTAGCACATGTTGCATTCTGAAATTATATTCTGAAATGCATTCTGATATCTTTGCTAATTGCTATCTGTGTTCTTATCTGTTCCAGAGGAAGATGGTGATTGAAGATGAAACAGAGTTCTGTAGTGAAGAGCTTTTACATAATGTCCTGCAGTGCAAGGTGAGTCCCTTCCTTCAGAGGTGAACTGAAAGTTTGGGGAGGTAAGTGAAATATTGAACATGATTGAGTAGTTTACTTAGGTGATTGGCAAGAGCTCAGAACATCCTTTGTCACCTCCATGCCATTGATATGACCTAGCATCCTGACTGTTACTGTCTGTTCAGCAATCTGGTTTGCACCTCGGCCTTCAAATTGATGAATGAAGAGAGTTTCCTTCAGCCTTCGAAAGGCTGAAGACTTGAATAAGCTAAGGAAATAAAACTCCCTTTTTTTCTGTTGTATGTTCCATCTTCTCTCCTAGATTTTTATCATGCCCTTCTAAATTGCAGTGGAGTGTGAGTGTGTGTATATGTACAAGAGAAATACCTTAGGCTGGAACTGCTTTTGAGGTGGCTAACCACATTGTCAGGGTCTGGAACTATCAGTGCAGAATTCTTCAGTGTCACTAGATTTGCTTAAGAACTAGGGTGGCTTAGAAGAACAGTGAGTATCATCATGTGATATTAAAAACCATTCTGTATTGGTGAACCAAACCCTGCATGGAGTTTGCTTTTTAAGGAGAGAAGCATGAAGGTAGCAAATATTCAAGCCTGCCTATCTTTCAAGGCTGTGTCAAGTCCAGCTCAATTTTGTTTCTGTCTGCAGAGTGTATTTGATGAACTGGATGGAGAAGAAATGCGTCGAGCTCGAACAAGGTCTAATCCATATGAGATGATCCGTGGAGTTTTCTTCCTGAACAGGTTTGGAAAACTTCTAGTAGCATAGTCCCTTTCCTGTTTATGTTCACTTTTGGCCATGGGAGTCAAGGTCAAAACTCAATAGGTTGTTATGTATGTGATCACAGGGCTGCAATGAAGATGGCAAATATGGACCATGTCTTTGACTACATGTTTACGAACCCGAAGGACTTCCATGGGGTGAGGGCCTTTATTTAACCTTCAAATAGCAATGGTTTCTCAGAATGGGGAAGGTGGAGAGAAAAGAGAATACTTAGGATACGAGCCATGAAAACAGATGCTTGAAAGAGACTTCTCTGAGTAGTGTAGTTCATGGTGTATCTGGTTTGACTGCTGGGAGCTTTTTCTGGGCCAGTAGAATTTCATCACTTTGGTTTGCAGAGGCCTTTGATAAAGGAGCGAGATGCAGAGCTGCTCTACTTTGCTGATGTGTGTGCTGGTCCTGGAGGCTTCTCGGAGTATGTCCTGTGGAGGCGGAAGTGGCATGCAAAAGGATTTGGCATGACCTTGAAAGGACCAAATGATTTTAAACTAGAGGACTTCTATTCTGCCTCCAGTGAGCTCTTTGAACCTTATTATGGTATGTAGTGCATGTGTGAGTGTTACCTGATGTTTTTGCTTGTGCTGCAGCCTCTATATCAGGACTGGGGCTGGTGTTGGGATCTAAGAGAAGCCTGTTTATAGGGAACTGTTTTGCAAGGTAGGATAGGCCTGTCATCCGAGAGAGTCTGAGACTGGTGAGCTTGCATATCAAGTCACATTTCTGCACTTCTTTCAAGTCTGCTCTGGAAATGTGTGTCCTGTTATCATAATTGGTACTTGAGTGCTTTGCTTATCTGAACATTGTGCTTTAAGTTTACTTGACCGTATTTTTCCCAATTCATTGATGTCAGCCTGGAACACAGTGAGATGACTTATCATAACATCACAGAATAGTTTGTGTTGAAAGGGACCTTAAAGATCATCTAATTCCAGCCCCTTCCCATGGGCAGGGACACTCCCACCAGGCCAGGGGGCTCAAAGCCCCATCCAACCTAGCCTTGAACACTGCCAAGGAGGGACAGCCACAGCTTCTCTGGGCCACCTGTGCCATGGCTTAACATTCTCATCGTAAAGATTTTCTTCCTAATGTCTAATCTAAATCTCTCTTTCAGTTTTAACACATTCTTGATGAAGAGTCCCTCCCTTTCCTGTAGACCCTCTTAAAAAAATACTGGAAGGCTGCTGTAAGGTCTCCCCAGAGCCTTCCTGTCTAGGATAAGCCACCTCAAATCTCTCAGCTTGTCCTCACAGGGGAGGTGCTCCAGTGTCCTGACTTGCCCAAAGGTATATTAGCAGTACCAGAGATGGAAATCTTGCCTTACTGGCAGTATGCTTCTATATCGGACCTCCCTTGGTCTGCTTTGGTAATTGATTGTGGGCTCTTAGTAAAAACAAATAAATCAGATTTGGGCTAGAGGCTGCTTCTGAATCACTGTGACTGAGTTTCTCAGTCTGAAGAGGTTTAAGCTCACATGTTTTACTTTGAGACAGACTAAGCAGGTGTACACAGATGATTGCTGCATCTCACCTTGTGGATGGTAACTTGTTACATGTGGTCATATGTTTGAGCCCTCTTTCTGCATAGCTTCTAGGAAGAGGAAGGAAAACACAAGGATTGCTAATACTCCTGCTTCTCGCTTCACACTGTATAAAGGAAGTCTGAGTGTGAATGTCTTGTAGAGAAGAGGGTTTGTTTTTCCATTATTGTTCTTCCCCCCTGCTTCCCTCAACCACTGACTCTTTTTGACTGCCACTTCTGAACACCTGACCGTGAACTCTTGGAGAATGGTTAACACTTCAGGATTAGATCTGTTCAAATGAAGGTTCATGGCAAGGGCAGCAAGGCAGATAAATGCTTTGTTCTAACAGCTGCAGCATTTGGATCTTCATAACTCACTGCAAACTGGTGTTCTTATGGATAGAAAGAGATGCCTTGAGAAATGAATGGCCCAATGACTTTGATGCATTTTCTTGATCTGTCTGTTACACTGTGAAGTCTAGTGAGATGTGTACAAACTCTCTTATAGTGATGGGAAGGAAGTAGACTACTGTGATACTTGTGAAGAATGGTCACATATTCTGGTGTCACTTCACTTACTGACAGGATGATTGACAAGGAATTTAGTTATCAGAGCATTATCATGCATCCTGAACTCTGCAGCTTTCTAGTCTTCCAGTTCAGCTAATAGAACTGTAGTTGTGGAAGATGTATAGGGACTAACACCAAATAGAAGTTCAAGCTTCTTGAGAGTTATCATTCTTGAGCTCTAGACTACACCTTAGGCTAGCATTCTAAAACACCAAGCTGGAGGACAATGCATCTCTTTTTAGAAAGAGCCATATGGGAAAACTGCAAACAATCATGCACAAACCTTATTTCCTTTTATGAACCTGCTCAAAGGGTTGTTTTGGCATTGCTTTTTTTTCAATTTAGGATTACATTGTGTTTGGAAATAAAGTATTGTGTTTCTTTGGAATGATCTGAATACTTGGCATAAGGTTGCTAATACATAATGTAAATAATTTGCCTTGTCTGTGAAAACCTGTTATTAACAGGTAAGCTGTGCAGTGAGGTTGGACCTTATGTTTTTTTTAGTAGGTTCAACTATGTGTTCCTACTTGGATGTGAATATTATGTTGTTGTGTCATCAGTTCTCATGTGGGGGAAGGGCAACAAATGATTTGTCTTTTGCTGAGGCAGTTGAGCATGGCTGTTACATGGCTTTGTCTAGCCCTGACCACGTAATTTGGATAATTTTCCTAAATTAACTGGCATCTTCAGTGGTGAACAAGGGAATGTATTAATGCTTATTTGCCTCTCAAGGTCTGTGTAATTGCCGACTAAATGTTAATTGAATACAATAGATCACCTGCTCACACTGATCTTTTGTCAGAACTTGCAAACATGCTAGTAATTGTCTCCTCTTTTTCCCTTAGGAGAGGGAGGGATTGATGGAGATGGAGACATCACTCGGCCAGAGAACATTACAGCTTTCCGGAATTTTGTTTTGGACAATACTGATCAAAAGGGAGTGCATTTCTTAATGGCTGATGGGGTTGGTCTGTTTCTTTTTCTTCTTGCTCTAATGACCAACAATGTTACCTCAGTCTGCATATAGTAGGATATTTGACATGTGTCCATAGTTACAATGTGAAATTCTTCAAGGCATGTCATTAAAATTCCCAGTGGCAGTGGGTTTTGTCTGAAAGAAACAAAATGATCTTGATTCTGTGATTTAGCTGCACAGAACCCTTTGGTTGGCTGACAGATGTTGACTGACAGGATATACTAATCACATGGTGTGCTTTGCAGGGCTTCTCAGTGGAGGGTCAGGAGAATCTGCAAGAAATTCTGAGCAAACAGCTCATGCTTTGCCAGTTCCTTACAGCACTGTCCATTGTCCGGACAGGTATGTTTTATCCATTCATCTTCTTCCTCATTCTCAAAGGTGTAGGTGGAATTGTGGAAGGATATTAACATGCTATGAAGTCTGCTCTGCAGTGAGGCTTAGTTGCACAGAATTGAATGTCTACATGTACATCCTGAGATGGTTGTCACAAAGCAAAGAGAACTGGGACAAATATCTCTGTCTTGCTTTAATTACAAGCATGAGGTAAAATGCATTAGTTTAAAGCTCTTACATTATGTTATGTAGAAGACTTGGGCTAAGGTCACTGATGTGATAACTCAGATATACTGTCCAGTTTTATGGCACTAGCTGGACCAACTGCTTCCTGAATACTGTAGCAGTACTCTCTGGTTGGAACAAAGAGTAGTGTTTATCCAGTTCATCCTTGCCTCTAACTTGTGGTTTTTCTCTTTAAATATGCCATCTCTGTGATCAGAACAAGATGATGCCTCACATTGTCTTAGCTATACCTTATTGTTGCCAAATGATGGACATGACAGCTCCATCTGGTTTTGATGATTCCCTTCTGCTGAATTTAGTTAGCCTTTGGCACTGGTACAGAAGGTAAAAGTGCTCATTAAGTTATCATTTATCTTGTGCCCTATGTTTAGAAGTACCTAAGGTGATGATCCACTTGGCAGTAGTCTCAAATGTGATGTGGGAAAAGGAGCAATCTTCTTTAAGTGTTTCCTGTCTGGATAGATAATAGCTCTGTAAGACTGCTTTTTCCTTAGGGAAACTGTGGGTCTTGTTTGAAGGCAAGGGGCAACATAGACTCTTTTTTTTCTAGATGGCGAGTTACTCTGTTTAGAAAACATCTGTTAGTTTTCTTCTCCAGCCTGATGTTTCTTGTTGTACATTTTACAGCTCAGGTTCCATTGAGACTTTTGCATAGCATGCTGCCATGCTGTAGGGCACAGTTTGGGCCTGGAAGGAGAAGATGAGGGCATGGAGAGAAGACTGGCTCATGAGAGAGCATGCATACCGATTTGATCCTGGTTAGGGAAACGCTTTTTGCTTTGCTGCAGAAATGTGGGAAAGACGGCTCATGGAGCCCCAGTGGCCCACTTCAGGAGTGCGGTTTAGTTGCTGTTTAATTGTACAAAAATAGTCTTACCAGTTCTGCAGAAGACAAGCTTATTGGGGTGCCTGACATCTTGTTCCCGTATTACCTGCTAGTATTCTAGTGCTTCTTCTGGTTTGCTGTTTTTGGTTTTTTTTTCCCAGGAGGACATTTTGTCTGTAAAACCTTTGACCTCTTCACTCCATTCAGCGTGGGACTTATTTATCTGCTGTATTGCTGCTTTGAGCGTGTGTGCATATTTAAACCTGTGACAAGTCGTCCTGCCAACTCAGAGAGGTGAGATTCTTAAGCATGAGGGACTATTAAAGAAACCCTATCCTCTAAATACAGTGATAGATGGATTTGGGTAAGTCTGGTGGAAGCTCTCTGAGCTGCCTCAGTTGGCAGCTGTCTTGGAGGAGGAAACATTTCACATGCTTAGCGAATTATGATGTTTGACAAGGTAAAGAAGATACTGGCCAAATTACCCTTCTGGGGAGAAAGCAGTTGAACTGTTTTGCATGAAACAACTGTGGTTGCAGTCAAGCTAGTACGTATTATATGTGTTATCATTGTACCTGTCAAGTTTAGCAGAATTGATTTACTACTTGAGGGAGATCTTTGGGGCTTTTCAATAGGGCTGAGTTTCCCAGTCTTTCCAGAGCATAGGGTATGTATAATGACTTTGTGATAGGTAAGACTGCACCTTCCTAGGGGTACCCAGGAGGAAAAAAATTCCTGTGATTTGGGAAACTGTCCTGAAAATGGGAGTGTGTCTAGAAAGCTGGTTGTGCGGAAGATGTGAACCCATGTGGTCTCTCTGCCTTGCTCTACAGGTACTTGATATGCAAAGGCTTAAAGCTGGGAATTGATGATGTGCGGGACTATCTCTTCATGGTGAACATTAGACTCAACCAGCTGCATAACTCAGATGTAGATGTGAACCTTGTTGTCCCACTGAATGTGATCAAAGGCGACCAGGATTTCTATGATTACATTGTCCAGTCCAATGAAAAGTGAGTGCCTGTGGGCAATGAGAGCTGCTGCCTGTAGGCAGGTTAATCAGTATGGCTTTCAGATGTAGTTTCTCGCACTCCTGGAGGTACTTGTTGGTGGTGCTACACTGGTCTGTTTTTGCCTCCTAGGAGGCTTAGCAGAGCAGAGGTACCTCATGCAGAGAAAAATGCTATATACTGTTAGTGACTGGCCCCCAAGTACTGTCTAGCAGAGAAAGGAGGCTACTGCCTAGTTCTTCCCAGTGGCCTTCCTGACATTTTCAATCATGTTGGCAATGATCCATCACTGTTCTAAGGATCAGACTGGTTTCCTCCTGTTGTCCCAACACTCTTCCTTGTTTTGAACAGTAGAACAATCTTGGTGGCAGTTAACTTGCTTCCTGATTGAAACTTGTTCTCTCTTTCAGCCACTGCAAAGTTCAGATAAAGGCATTAGCGAAAATTCGTGCCTTTGTTCAGGACACGTGAGTATATTCCTCTGGCTTTTGGTGAAGACTGAATTAACCTGACGTAAATGAATTGTTTTGCCCTTCTTTAATGTGTTCTTGACTTGAGCTGTTACTTGGCTTGGCCTTTGGAGCCAGGGAAGTGAAGAGTGCTTTTGGGTAGCTCGGTTTGAGTTATTTGCAGAAACATGTGGGTGGCTGGAGGATTCCTGAAAGTTGATGGTCTATTATCACCTTTGTTGAGAAGGCTTCCAAGCATTGCATGATTTCTAATTACATAAGTGGCTCTGCGTCTCAGCAGGAAAGTAAGCAGAGAAGTAACATCCAGCTGGTATGTTCAATTCTACAGTAACCATCTGGCTGTGGTTCATAGCTCTTCATTTTCCAGGGGCAATTCAAAGCATCTAAGTTACATATCTAGAATTACCTAAAACTGATGATGGGAATTCCTTGCACAAAAATAAAGCCATTGCAATGCATAGCTGTTTCCCTGGCATAACTTTCCTGCTCAGGTGTCATTTAGGGATAATATGTAGTAGAAAGTTGAGTGAATCTGGTACCTAGGAGTCAATCTTAACATTGAAACTGTTTTATTTCTGTGGCTTTCAGGAGGCCTTCATTACTATTTGTGAGTTGTGCTATGTACCCAGCTTTGGGAGATTAGCACAAGTTCAGACTAATGAATAACTTGTGAAAATCTTGATGCCCAGTGGTACTTCCATCAGATGGAGTGATAGCTGCTGATCAGTAGTGCAAACCATGAAACAAAGCTGAACATGAGGATTGGAGGCTGGTGAAGAGTGGGAAAAGAAGACAGCATCCTCTTCTGTGTAACTGGTTGAGGAGCAGTGCATGTTTGTCATTCCCAAGCCAAACATTGACAGATGCATGTCTTATAGGGCTGGGATATGTAATGCTGCAAGAGTAGGGATGTTTCACCATCTTAACAGTCTGCTGTCTTTATCTAGGACACTGATGGAGCCACGGCAGGCTGAAATCCGAAAGGAGTGTCTCCAGCTATGGGGGGTAAGCAAGCTGCCAAGCAGGGAGGTCGTGGAGGTGTCTTGCTGTGGTGAAACAAAAATGGAGCTGCAGTACAGATAGGACTTTATACCCAGAGGTTTAGTATGTTGTCTTGCGGAAAAGTCAGAGACCATTTCAAGCTGTTTATGTAAGCAACCAGCATGTTTCTGATTCATTATGTGTATGGCTTAACTGAGGAGGCTTCTTTGCTGCAGTTCAGAATATTTCATCATGCGCAGAGTGAGCTCAGCAGTTGGTTCTCAAGCAGCAGAGCTCTCCAAAAGGTCTTGTTGAGGAGTCTGCATTTTCCTGAGCTTTTGACTGCAGTGATCTGCATAGATCTGGCAGGCAGTTTCACAGGCTAAGAGTGTGACTTCAGTGAAACAGTATTTCACCAAAACATGCATAAAATCAAAGATTTAGCCTAAAACTTTCTGAATTTGCCTGTTCTTTCCCAAGAGATCTGGTGTGCCTACATTAAATTTGCAAAACACATGAGACCTTTTACTTGACAGATTACCTCCTTAGCAACTGGAATTCCAAGAAAACGGATTCAGGGGCAGGATGTTCTGTCATGTTGGAACCAGAAGGGTTCTTCTGAATGCCTCAAGAAATCAATACTTATCAATTATTTGGATTTGTTTTTAGATTCCTGATCAGGCTCGCGTTGCACCTTCATCTTCAGATCCAAAGTCCAAGTTCTTCGAGCTGATCCAGGTGAGACTACTTGGAAGCTTGTTCCAAGCCCTTTCATACAAACAGAACTTTCCCCACAGGAATGAACAGATGAAGAAGCTAATTCTATGGATCATTGTTCTATGTAGAAGTTGCATTTACCTACTTGTTGATATATTGTGTCTAATCTGCCTTTTCCATACTTTGCTTTTTAGGGGATGGACATCGATACCTTCAGCTACAAACCAACACCTCTGAATTCCAGTACACTGGAGAAAATTCGCCAAGTGTTAGATTACCGGTGTATGGTGTCTGGAAGTGAGCAGAAGTTCCTCTTGGGGCTAGGGGTAAGTGCTGGGAACAGTCTGGGAGTTTTGCTGGTTCATTTCAGTGCTGCTATTCTTCCTTGCAGTTTCAAGCCCATCCTTTCCTGTCCTTAAAGGCCAGAAAGGATCCCCATCAGCAGTCCCTCAGACTAGTTATTTTATGCTTCTTTTTTGTGACTCCACTGCTTTTCACACTAATTAACCTTGGTTTTGTAGTTGCAGGCTACACAGAGACCTGTACTTTCTAGTGTCTCTAATTATCTTCACTGTACTTTTGAAGGTGTTCTATTTCTGGTTCTTTCTGTGGGTATGAAAAGTCACTGGCAGATTAGAATGAGTGTTTTTGTTCTTTTGCTGTAGAGATTAAGGTTCTTCCTTGAAAGGTCTGACAAAGAAACTGCTTTTGACAGCCTAGGACAAAAAGATCCTCTGAGGGCTGCTCTGCAGTTTGCCAGAGATCTCTCTTTCACCCCTGCCCTTATGAAGCTTTGGCTGAATCTGACTTTGCCTTCTACACACAGAAATCGCAGATCTACACTTGGGATGGTCGCCAGTCAGATCGCTGGACAAAGCTGGATTTGAAAACGGAGCTGCCACGAGATACCCTTCTCTCTGTGGAGATTGTTCATGAGCTGAAAGGAGAGGTAGGAGTCTATTCTCTCCTTTACCAAACGGCTGCAAACACAATGAGCAGTTTCACCTATTCTCTGTAACATACTGCAGAATAAATGTTCCATCTGTGCCAGGTGTATATGATCTTTAGAGAAACTCTTTCGGATTAAGTTCCTTCTTTCTGTCCAGTGCTAGAGATAAAAACTCTTAACACTTTGGACCTGACATGCTACTGTTGTCGTACATGCAGAAGCAGATGATATTGCCAACATGACGTAATGTGTTTATGGCTCTTTGAGTACATAATTGCTCAGTAGTGGTTGCAATCTTTGCCTTGGGGAAGAGATTCTCATGGTGTATTCACAGCATAGGTTGTTGCTGCCTGGGACTTTGCCTGTGCTGCAGTGCATACTTGCTGTGGTACCTGAGAAGGAGCAGAGAGCTGGTGATGGCAACTGTGGTCCTGCCCTATCTCTCTTCTCTGAGACAGAACTGTGTAGTTGGGTTGCAGCAGTTCTTGGAGGATGGTGTGTTACTATACAATGGGTAGCAGGGAATTGTGTGCTTCTGGTATTGAGGAAAGGTGTTTTCTTGCTAGAAGAGAATTATGTCCTGTCAAAAAATGGGCTATAAATCAAAGCTAAAATAGCAAAAGTCTGATCAGTAAATTTCTGTATTGCCCTCCATAGGGGAAAGCCCAGAGAAAAATCAGTGCCATCCACATCCTTGATGTCCTGGTGCTGAACGGCAGCGATGTTCGAAAGCAGCATTTCAACCAGAGGTATGTAGGATCTGGGAGAAGCTTCTTTCTTGTATGTTAGTAGGAGTAACTGAGAAACACCATTCACAGTAGAAGGAAAATGCTGAGTACAGGGAGACAAGTGCACTCAGCTGAAACACCGCTATAAAGATGAACTGTGAATGAACCCACTCTGAAGTTGAAGTATTTGTAGCCTTTTCCAGCTGTACCTTCTCTGTGTATGAGGGCAGGTCTCGCTCCTTTCTTTGTCTGGAGTGAGTCAGGCTCAGTCTGGGTAAACTGAGCATCCTGGGAACACAAACAAGCATAGCTGACAACTGGCTGAGGGAGAAGGAACAAGCCTCTGTTTCTTTCCTTGGGGACATGGTGTCTCTACTGGTCGTGCTTTCCTGCTGATACACCAATACATTCAGCAGCATGTGGGCTTGCAGTGGGAGCTATGGAGACCCATTCCGAATGGATAATAGGCAGTGTCACTTGGCACCGAGCTGGGAGGACGGGGTGAAAAAAAGTTGCTCAGTGCTCACTAGGCTAGCAGTGGAGCATGTACTGAAGTGTCTAGTCATTTATTCTGCTGAAACTGTTAGCTGGCTGCTGTGCCAAAGATCTTGCTAGATTTCTGGATTCTCCTTCTGTTTTCATTCAGGATTCAGCTGGCAGAGAAGTTTGTCAAAGCTGTGTCTAAACCTAGCCGGCCAGATATGAACCCCATCCGGTGAGTTGAGGACTCCTTTCTTCAGCCTGGTGTGCTTTGGTTTTGGTGTGTTGGAGGATGAAGATAAGGAACTGAAGAAGAGTTAAATTTCAAGCTGAAATTCACAGTTCTGTTATGTTCAGTGGAAAGAGGATGAAAGCCCTTAAAATATCTAAGATAAAGGTTGATAGTAGAGAAGTTGTGCCCTCCTTTCACATATCGGATAGTCTCATTTTCATCATAGGTGGATTGGCTGGTGCTGATTTCAAGTATGTGCTGTAGTAGGTCTATCACCCAGTTGGCTTAATCATTGCAAAGACTTCTATGTCCTTGTCTGCCCTGAAGGGTCAGCAGCAGTACAGAAATACTGACTGCTAGTAGATAAATGAAGTGCTGACCAGTATTTGCAATCTCCAAATGCTTAGCCTGAGGAGAAGGCTTTCCTTGCAATCCCATGAAAGTTCCTGCCAAAGAGCTTCAGCTTTGGTTGTTTCCTGGCCTTCCATTTCATTAATTCTGCTACAGTGGAGCATAAGAGCATCATTGTGCTGGATATCAGATAGTTACTGTCAACAAAACAGCTTCTGTTTCAGAAGCTAGAAATGGTGTGATACTATGAGAGAAGCTGGAGGAAGGGGAAGAGGATGTTCTCCTTGGTGGCTTAATGAATGATAATGAGTGGGATCTCAGTGAAACTCAAGACAGACAGTTGCAGTAACAGAAGAAGCTCAAAATGTTGGGGAGAGCTGAAGGTGAAGTAAGGAGGAGAGCTGTAGAAATGGGTTGTAGAGGGGTACTTTCCTGCTCAAACGGTACTTTTTGAAGCCTGATGCTTGTAGCAGCATGTAGAAAAGCGGTGGTTAGGGTGTCAGATCAGAGGCAGTGCTTCTGAAGCTTTTTGATTGTCTTTTTGTGTCTCAGAACAACAAAACCAAAAGCAGTTCGACATAGGAAGAGTGATGGCTCCAAGTAATCTTTACTGATATTTTTTTCCATTATATTTTTGTTTTACAAACAGCTGGTTTTACCTCAAGTAAAACACAAGTTTGTGGCATCCCTGAGGATGTTGATGGTGAGGATCAGGCAGTTGAGTTTTACTGTGAGGGTAGCATGCTGAGGCCAGAACTTGCCTGGGGCTGACCTTGGTGAATTTGCCTTGTGGGAAAACAAAAGCACATGACTTTTGTTGTCATGCCTCTTTTGTATACCCAGCCTGAGGTAAAAATGCAGTGAGGAGGCTCATACACTGCTTATGAGCATGCACTGCATGCACGTGTCAGGTTTTCTCAAGCAGTAGAAGTAAGGCACTGGACTGATGAGAAGGGTTTGGACGTCAGTCATGCCTGACCACCTCATGCTGTACAGAATGAACTGTTTGGCAGCTCCCTATAGCTGGGACAGAAAAAGAGGACAGTTGAAATATTTTTAAATCACATTATCTGTCTTTTCTCCACAGAGTGAAGGAAGTTTACAGATTGGAGGAAATAGAGAAGATTTTTGTGAGGTAAGCAAGCAGCACAAGTGAGACACTTGGGGGCCCATTGAGGTTATCAGCCACCAGTGCACAGGAATGTGAGGGAAGTGTTGATCCGTGCTTGAAGAGTCCTGGAGAAATAGCTGTTAAAGCTCATGCAGCCATGGTTCAGAGCATCATCCTCCTGAGTTCTAATGCTGTAAATGTGGCAAGTGGCTTTACAACAGTAGGAGTATGAATGGCACTTGAGTTTGTGTGCAGAAGTATCCATGGCTTGAAAGATGAAGAGTTCCTACCTGAAATGGGAATGCCTTTTGGATTGAGTGTGGTAGATGGTCACAGATCCTTCCCTGCAGCACTTAATTTGTTACGTGAGCTAGACAGCTCTGGCTGGTTTCTCTAGCCATGTTGGGGGAGGCAAGAAACCATATTCTCCAGGATGTGGTGATTTTGCCCTGTTAGGTGCAGTAGTGCCAGTTTTCACTGTGGCCCTCTGGAGAGGGCTTGCAGGTTGCAAATTGGGTGCAAGAGGATAGTAGAGGAAGAAACAGGGAATCTCTATCACTGCCTTCTCTCAATATTTAGGTTAGAGATGAAAGTCATCAAGAGTTCAAGGGGAATACCACGGCTGTCCTACACTGGCCGAGATGACCGGCACTTTGTACCCACAGGACTGTACATCGTACGGACTGTGAACGGTAGGAAGAGAGTGTCTCTGCTCTTATTTAAGTTTTCTTTGTATCTTCAAGTAAAAAGTATTGACCAGGCTTGCTCCTGTTGTAGATGGGTAAAAAAATTAATGGGAGTATTCCAATGGCTAGAGATTAACTGCATGTAATGAGGGTAGCTTGGATTTGAATAAGAAGCTGTGGCTGCCCTGTCACTGGTAGTGTTCAAGGCCAGATTATACAGGGCTTAAAACAACCTGGCTTAGTGGATGGTGTCCCTGCCCATAGCAGGGGGTTGGAACTGCATGATCTTTTAAGGTCCCTTCCAACCCAAGCCATTCTGTGATCAAATGTTGGGTATTTATATGATAGTTTTTTTCTGTTGCATCTCAATTAGCTACTGTTTAGGTGATTTCATTTCTTTACATAACTGATGACTTTCTTTTTTAATGAGATCATAACTTGTTCATCAAGAAGATATTTTCCAGAGTAGTACTACATGGAAATATCCTCTTTGGAATGTCAACTTTACATGCAGGGAAAAGGGAGTTTTCTCAGTGAATAAAGAACAGCTTGGGAAGCAGGTCTTCTTGGGGGAGGGAAGGAGAAAGGAGTAAGAAAAGAATCAGTTATTCTTACAGATTCCTCCTCACTGCTTGCACTGTATGTGTATTGATACTGTGCTTCCCTCCCATCTTGCCATTTTCTATCTGATCCCTGTGACTCTTCTGCTAGATCCCTGGACAATGGCATACAGCAAAAACTCCAAGAAGAAATTCTTCTTCAACAAGATAACTAAGAACGCAACATATGAACTCCCTTCTGAATCCATCACACCCTTTCAGTGAGTACAGGCCAGAGCTGCGGCTATGGAAGAACAGATGGCGGGGGGTGGTATTTGGAAGGGAGTTCTGCTCTGTTCTTGTAGTCATTTGCAGTGCAGGTGCAGCTTAGACACCAGCAGGGTGTGCTGCAGGAGCTGGCACCTTTTCACACTTTTAGATGATTCTCGACCTGGCTTCGTGGGGTTTGCAATTAATTGCTATGAATAACACACATCTCAACTTTGCTCCCCAGTCTGCAGCAGAGTGCAAGTTACTGAACCTCCCTGCGCACAATGAAATGGAAATTGAGCCCAGTAACTGCAATTTGCTGCATGTCTTTATTTTAAGATGCTTGGTTGGAAGTTGATAATATAAGAGCAAATCCCACTTCATTTACCCAGGCTGTGCAATAAGCTGTAGGCAGCTGGGAGCTGTTTAAAGAGAGTGTGGGAGCAAAAAGCAGTAGTTCCTTGGGAAAAGATGGAGTGGCTTGTCAGTGGACAGCCATTGACATTGTGGCTGCTGAACCCCATCTGTATCTGTCGAGTACTAGACTAAGCCCATGTCATTAACTACAGCAAATCTGAATTTATGATATTTCAGGGCTCTTGGGTGAAGATGGTCTGCACCCCTTGTGCTCAGGTGGCCTCAAGAGATGCCCTCCACTACCAGTACCCAGGACTGTGCCTCTGAACTTGATAGGAAAGAGGTTTCCTGACATTCTCACTTTGAATCTCCTTACTTACCCTACAGCAGTGCTCTTAAGAATCCTTAAGCTTTCCTTAACCAGCTGAATTGAAGAACAGGCTTAAAAAGCAGAGGCATAGGATGCTTTTTCCATCCACTTGTCAGGACGGGCTTAGTGTTCTGCCTGTGCACTGTGAAATAGGTCAGCATGAAGGGCTGAGGAGGTGGAGGGAGTGCTTGCGTGGGACTCAAGAAAGGATGTGTTGTGTTGTGGTTAGTGAGTACTAATGTGTCTATAATTAGCCACTGACATGTGCTTTTGTCCCTGTGCTAGTACTGCTTTGTTAGAACAGTGGCACTAAATAAGCTATGAATATTAAGTGTCAGTAGTTGTACAAAACTAAAGGCTGCTCTGTTGTCAGTAATTAGCAGCTCTGTTCTCATTATGGCTGGGACTGTGCTGATGCAGTGAGGGAGGGATGTGTGGGATGGATGACATGAGAGATGGCATTGTAGGACCAGAACTGTCAGCAGCCAAGTAGACCTAGGTATTTCACATGAGGGGAAGAAGGGGATGATCCTAGCTGGTTTTGTACAGTGTGAAGTGCTGTTTGTTTGCAAACCTCCACAGGACAGCTATTACTGATTCTAGTAGGTTTGTGGTGAGTGATTAGATTGCTGCTGCTGGCAGACTTTCCGAATTCTTCATTAAAGCCTCTCCATTGCCTGCAATGACAGTTTCCTCTCAAAAACTTGGAGCTGGGGGAGGAGGAAGTTTTTTCCCTAATGACATGTCTCCTTCCAGCAAATATTGAACTAAATCTTGACTGAAGCTAGAATTAATGTGTTTGTTTCCATGGAAATATCTTAGGCTTGGAAGCTACCTTAAGGACTATAGAGTTTGTAAGGTGAATGAATGCACTGGTCTTTTTCTAAGGCAGCCCTTAGGCAGAGTATCTCTGCGTGCCTCCCATTGCTACGGCAGTTGCCTGTTTAGCACACTTTGAGACCAGGATAGTGTTTTCCCTCCTCTCCCCTGCCAAATTAATGTTGCTCTCCTCTCTGCCCACAGTGTCTGCCATTACAGCCGCCTCTTTTGGGAGTGGGGGGAAGGTGTCAAAGTGCACGACTCTCAGAAAAGGCAAGATCCAGAGAAGCTATCCAAGGAGGATGTCCTGTCTTTCATCCAAGCGCACTTCCCCTAACTCTGCTTTCTTGAGGGGTACAGGAGGGACTGAGCCCAGCTTTGATTCTTCAGGGACTGATCATACTGGGGACACTCCACAACTTCTATCCTGGTCTTCTCCAGAGCTGATTTCCTGGAGGTGATCAAACCAGCAGGTTGTATGCATAAGGCACAGAACAAGGTTCTACCCTTGCAGTGTATATGAGTATGGCCCAGGAAGTGCCTGCTGCTGGAGTACCCATGGTGACCCCTAGAGCCATGGCTGAATGCCCTTTTGTCCTGACCTACTGCATGCATGAGGCCAGGGGGCTGGCAGTTTTCTTTGCTCCTGTTCAAACATTCAGTGAGGTTTGTGGAGCACTCTGTGTGTGCCAGAACTCTCCAGGCTTATGCTTCCCTGGCAGTGTGGGAAGGAGCAGAGATGTCTTGGTGGCAGAGCTGGGCAGCAGCACACTGAAGGGGCCCTGCATTGTTCCTGGCAGATATGTGTCTCCTTGGCCCATCAAAGGCCTACACTATGCAGTGGAGCATGTTAACTCATTGGCGAATGCTGGGTTTGGGATGCAAGTATGTATTCTTGCTGGTGTCTCCAGTATTTCTGCTTATCAAGACACTTGGCTGCCCACTGGCAATTCCTATGTGATGGTATCCTGTTGGACAAAGGCCAGTGCAGGTGATGAACAGAGTTCCTGGCATAGATTTGATGTGCTCCATGCCAAGGCTTTCTCAGACCTCTAGAAGCTGCTGTGATGAGGATTTCCCTCTACAGGTCAGTGACTGATCCTGATCCAGCAGCTTGGGGTTAATTTGTGAACATGTCTATGCCTCATACTTCCAAGACCAAGGTGCTTTAGTTCTTGGAACTCTACACTATTACCCACATCTTCAGGAAAAAAAGTGGATGCAGGAGGAAGACAAAGGAAGTTTGTGATGCTGGAGGTCCTTAGAGGGAGTGATGGCAATGTCTGACTTAGTTAAAAAAAACCCCAGGGCTTCCGTGAAAAGAGATCTTGACTTCAACCATGTTGGTCAATCAGAAGAAATCCTGTCCCCTGACTGTGCCCACTGAAGGGTTACCTGACTTCCCTTTTTAAATGTCAAAGCGGGCTTTGGAACTCTCCATGTCTCATTCAGCCCTGGAATGGCATCTGGGGTGAAGGCACAGAGCTATGAAACTGTCAGCATGGTATATGTGTGTCAACAGTGCTCCATGTGCACTTTGGAGCTGGCTTCGAAGTTGTCTTCTGCTGCATGTTTTACCTTCGCTTCTGGCTTCCATGGCGTTGTTGCCAAGTCTTCCACATAAATCAGGAGATAACACAGTTGACTGCTTTTGGCCAAGCAGCAAAATTGCCCTCCCTACCCCTTTTTGGTTGCTTTTTTTTGCTCTAGGCTTGTTTTTAAACACAGATTGACAGTAGGGAGGAAACTGATCTAGGGGTTGAACAGTGCCTTAAAGAAAGCTATAGTTTAGAATCTATAGCTCTTGTTTAGATTCTTGTTTCTTTCTCTCCACACCCATATGTATGATTTGAACAAGCTTTATGTAGCAAGACATGGAAGTTTTCACTTGTAGGTCCATGGGTGTCCTGCACCTCACCCAGAGAAGTCAGCACAAGGATGGTATGTTGAAGTCCTACCTCCACCCTCTAATGCTCAGCATCATGTGTTAAGAGGTTTTGTGCTCATTCTCAGCATGCAGTTCCTACTTCCTTCCTTGTTATCCTACAAGTAGGCTCTGCTATCTGAGCTTGGAGTGCTTCCATGTCTTCCAAAGCAAACTGTCTTCATACAACCATGTATTAACTCTCTACCGTTTAGTATAAATGAAATTAACAGCTGCAACACCAGAGAAAATAATCTGCGGGTTTGATCACTGTAGAACTGCGCTCCTGGCTGAAGGAACAGCACAGAAGCTGGCATAGCCTGTAAGTCAATGGAAACTGGAGGAGGCAAAGCTTGGGAGGTAAGCTTACAAGCAAGTAGTCCTGAATACTGCACAGCAGAGCTGTTCTGCTTCTTCTCAAGCTCTGGCCAAAGTGAAATGGGTCAGAGCTCTTCTTTTCACACTAGTGATGACTAGTGCCCAGGCACAGGTCTACCAAAGCAGCTGAGGGACTGCATGCTGTTAATGCAGCTCCTGAGTGTTGGTAAAACATGTATGAAAGAAACGGTGGCCTTTACCCCCCAAAAAACAAGAAGTCTGTCCCAGGCAGGGATTTTTTGGCTAAGGCAAGGCAAGGGATGCAAAGGAATCTGTCCCAGTGGGCAATAAGGAACCTCCAGCTGTGGTTTCTAGGCCTGTGTGCAGCTGGCTTTTTAAACCAACCAGTAATTTGAGTTTGGACACTTTCAGCTGCCTTGAGGCTGTTCCAATACCAGAAAAGTATTATGTTCCTTTTGCCAGGCTCCTTTCCTAGCTGTTGTGTCCTCCACTCAGGCCTTTGGTCTCCTGCGGGCAAACAGGAGGGTAACTGGGAAACACACCAGGGTGAGTGTAGACCTTTGAGGGTACATAAACCTCCATTAGCCTGCAGGCCAACTCTTATGAACAAATACTTCCTGTGTACAGAGTTGCCTCCAGCTCCTAATTTGTATTTGCTTTTTAGTTTTATTTTTGAAGCACTGAACTGTGATTCTGAATCCCCCTTCAAGAAGGCAAGTGTGAGTCACTGCTACTTGCTTCCCTTCTGCAGGGTGGATACCGAGGGATTACATTGGGAAGGGGAGGTGAGGAAGGTCTTGCTGAAGGGAATGTTGATGTACTTTAATTGCACAATGTATTGTCATTAGGCTGTGTATCATTTTGTGTTGACTCCTGCTTTTGTCTCTGTTACCAATACAGCCCTTTTAGTTCACAACAGTTCTTGTCCACTTTGCTTCCCACAGAATTCTGTCTGGCAGTGTGTTAATGTGGAGACAGAAATGCTTTGCAGTGTTGAATTTAAGGCAGTCCCCTTTTAATGGCTTTCCTGACATGTCAGAGCACAGAGGGCTACCTAATGTATCTTGCTTCACCAGAGTGGACTACAGGTGTCAGTTCCCAGCACTCCTATGCAGCATATGAGGCTGCTTTTTCACTCAGTGCAAACACTTGAGCAGATCCCATGCCACAACAGACTAATAACACACTGCTGAGATCTTGCTGACCAGGTGTGTTAAATGCCTAACCCCTTCTAGGCTTACTATGGTGCAGTGTGCGACAGCAGGGAGAGTGCAGGATGAGAATAAAACAGTGGCTGAGAGATGTTACAAAACAGGAAAAAAAAGGAAACCAGTAAGTTACAAGGTTAAATTATTTTATTTAAAACCCTTGCAGAGGCACTTCCATCCCCTGGGACTTGATAGTTCACTTTCTTCTTCAAGTGTTGATTCTCAAAGGCACAGAATGGCTACCAAGCCTTGATGCACTGGAGAGGTAGGTAGATCCCACATCTTAAGCTGGATGTTGCCTGCTTACAGAGAGATACCTACCTCCCATCTGGTTTTGTGGAGGTAGGATTCTTCTGGTCCTTCAAGTCAGTGTGGAAGAGGTACCATACTTATTTAGATCAGCTCTGGTAACACTTGGAATCTTTTGGTCACAATACCAAAGTTGCCCTTTGAGAGTTTAGTGTCCCTTCAGCTTATGGCTGAGGCACAGGAACAAAGGTGGCATGTATTCTGGCAGGGCTGGGCAGAGAGCACTTCTCTGAAGCCACAGAGGTCCTCTTCAAAACAGAGAATGTACTGCCTTCCTGCATCAGGCTGTGTGGTCTACACTGCGTATGGAGTTAAGATAGCACCACCTTCAGCTCGTCTTGACCAAGTTTCCAGCCACAGGTGTGCTCGATTTCTCGTTTGTCTCCTGTCCCCCGCAATTCTCAGAGAAAAAGATTCGCTGCAATGAGGCTTGGAGAGGATTAGCAATAACAGCAAGCTGAAATGCTGATCCTTACCCTTGGCAGAGGCACACTGGTGAGAGGAGAAAGAGCTCCTTGCACGAGAGTCATTTGGTCAGCTGGGAGAATTCTTGAGTGCAATCACACTGTCCAGCAGGCATAAATAAGAGCAATCAGCAGTCCCACAGCCACAGCAAGTGCAGCATTCTTGCGGTTCTCCTTATGAAGCACACTCAGTTCTTTCTCTGGGAAACAAACAGAAGCCTTGCCTGTGAGTGTTCTCTGTGTTGCATCTGCAACTCCTTTCAAAAATGTCTGAACAGCACAATGCTACCTTGGCCGTGGGCAACTCTTTTGGGATCAGTATGCAAAGCTGCCAATTAAAAGATGTGCTGAACCTAAACTAGCAGGAACCCTTTCATTTGCTCTTACCCTGTCAACCTCAGTAGCTGTACTTGGGAATACTTAAGTGCCAGACCAGCTCCTGTTTGCAAATGATCCTGTTCTAGGAGCCTACTTAGGACAGAATGGGTCATTAGAATAATTGCTTGATCTCTTAAAAGAATGTGGAAGACAAATAGAGAGCTATTTCTACTATCTTTTAGATGTAGCAGTCTGGTAAATACACTGTAGCCACCACTGAATGTTGCAGAATCTGGGTTTCCTCTTGTCCCACAAGTGTTGAACAGGTCTGAGCCTTACTCTGTTGGGGGCTGCAGCTTTCCCTGGCTCTGGTTTACAAAAGGAGAAACACAGTGCAAAGATGAAGGAAGTGGCTACCAGAAGTACAAGTTCTACTGATCTCCGCTTCTGTTCCATTAACTTTCCCAAAGACCAGAGTCTGATTCTTGCTAGCTCTGTTCCACAAGACTTTGCTTGGTGGTACAGGCAAGGAGTGAGGTCTATAGCATTACACACTGCATGGGCAAACAGCTGTTACTGTGCAAGGCAAGGCTGGATACAGACTCCAGACTGCTTTTGCTGCTGCAGGAGCTACATGGGTTACTGTCTCCATACTTTCCACTAGCAGCCTCCAATGGGAATACACTGGTGCTGCAGGTTTACACACTGGTGCTAGCATCAAAAGAGGTTTTTAGCTGTCGTTTCTGCCCCTGTTCTTCCCACAGGACAAGCCTCATGCAACCACAAAGCAAACTGCTTGAATCTGTCAGGTCACAGAAGGGGTGGTGAGGGCAAGCAGTCATATAACCCCAGGCAGCTTAAACAGAAGGAACAATGCTGTTGTCAGCAATTGCTGTTTGTGGCCTAATGTGTGTCAGGTGGAATAAAAATAGATTTAATCAGAGGCCATAGCAGTGATCTAAACAGACGGTGTGTACATGCACTGTCAGTTCTGCTCCAAGAGGAGTAGCCATCACCATTAGGTGAGGCTGTTGCTGCTGCCTGAGCAGCCTGCGACATTGCTCTGTTCATGTGCCAGTGGTGATGGCTGACTGCTAGTAAAAGGGCGACAGGGATGTGCAGGGTCTTATGCCATTTCTAGTGGAACAGCTTAGGGAACAGCTTTGAATCCATTTAAAATAACTTAGTCATAGAATCACAGAATTGTTAGGGTTGGAAAGAACAGTAAGATCACCTAGTTCCAGCCCCCCTGCCATGGGCAGGGGCACCACAGACTAAACCATGCCACCCAAGGCTCTGTCCAGCTTGGCCTTGAACACAGCCAGGGATGGATCTTCTGGAAACAGTCATTTAACATGAGTTAAAATTACAAGTTTGCTGACCATGTCCCAGTTTTCAAGTTTCCAGACCTAAACAGATACTTGTGCTTCCTTCCTCTGTGTGAGCTACGGTGCTTGCACTGCTGCAGAGTACTGTCAAGCAGTCAGCAGCCTGAAGACATTCAAAGCAGCATCCCTAGTGGAATGGAAATACTGTCAAACCTGCAGTAGCTCTGAGGGACTCTCATTTCAACTCTGCCTAAAGCAGCACTTGCAGCAAGGACAGACCCTGGCTCCCTAGAATTGGAAGCAGCACCTCAGTGTGAATCCCTGTGCTTGTGTGCTGAATGGCCCCAGAAACTGATGCAGTGAGAGCCCTCCCTAAGGAGGGCAGACTTTGCTACGCTCCGGCTTGCTTGCTTAGCAGCCCTTGATTAAAAAGCAGGGGAATAGAGGGGGGATGTTAAAGCCACTCAAGTCAGTCTAAAGACTGCTAACTTGCGGTAAGTGAAAGGGACATCTTCCCCCCCCCATTAGCTGATGCTGGTTATTTTTTCCCTCTCTGATAGCACAGCTTAAAGAGGATCCAGACTCCTATTATAATATGCTGACTAAATTTCCCTCAGTCTAACTCTCTTTGGTTGAACCTAAATTCAAAGGCAGAAGTCAGAGGTGGCAGGAACTGGAAGATGAAGCTAAGCTGCAGCACTGATCCCATCCAGCCCAGAGGGACCATTTTTAATGAAGCTCTTACCATAGTTGTCAGCTTTGGTCATTAGTAAGTTTCTCTCTCTCTCCAGTGACTTTCTGTAATGAGAAGACAAGTTCATTACCTGCAAGGCAAACACAGTCTATTTCTTTGCTTATATGATGGAAGAGAGACATTTCCACTGCCAGCGATATTTGTTCACAGAATGAGCCCCTCACCCTTCACTGTGGAGGGGTGACAGTTTAGAACCCCCCCCAGCTGTGCAAGAGATACAACAGTTTTAGATTATTTTCTCCTTCCCACAAACTGCTTCCTACCTCTCCTTTCAGGACAGTGTCAGTGTATGCAAGCAGGCTAGAAAGGGGGTTCTGTGTGTGTCAGCTCCCTGTTCTGTTCCCCCCAGGTGGGGTCAAAGTTCTGCCACAGATATGGGATGGGGCAGGGTCCCTGCATGCTTTCAGCAGGATCCTGCCCTTCCAACACATCTGGACCACCAGTTCTCATCAATTTAAGCTGGTGTCCCTTTGTCAGAGGTATCCTATTTACACAAATTGGTCAAATCAAGGCAACAAGCTGAATCCAAGCCCAGTAACAGCCAGTTAAACAACCTGTTACTAAACAGAACACTCCAGATAATAACAGTAAAGACTAAGTCAGGGCAACAGAACCCTTGTTTTAAACTGCACAAGATGATTAATTAATACACAGTTTAAATACAAGAACAAACTGCCTGAAAGCAGCAGCATTTCCACTACAGTGAGGACACAGGCAGTCAGACTCTGTGCATGTAAATAAATAAGCTCTAACAAATTATCTCCTGCTTCAGAGCAGACAGAGAAAGCAGTAAGTGTAACCGAGTTTGTTGTTCCCCCTGGGGCACAGCAGGAACATGTAAGAGGAAAGAGACCCAAATGTATATGTACAGCTAGTTAAGTAAGGGATGGCAAGAAAGCAAGCTACGCTGGAGCAGCAGGAGAGGAAAGGGCTCTTCGAGGCAACTGGAGAAAGGCAGCATGGAGTGCAGCCAGGAAGAAGTGAGAAGAAAGATTTACCAACATGACTGAGCTGCTATTTAACAAGTTGCCTTGTGAAGAGAGTCAAAGGAAGAGGCTTTGGGAATGAGACGTGAAGAAACCATGACAACTGAATTTCAAAATGGGAAAGCAGAGCTCTCCTTTGTGTGCTACTCAGTCAATTTTTATCATGGTACCTTTCTCTAGGGTTTTTTTAATGGTCTGTATTAGGGCAACAGAATTTCTGATTCCATCTCCATACAAGGTGCAAAATTCACAAAGGGCCCCAGGAATCCCTATTCCTAATTTTTTGCTCTAGGCCCTGTATCATAGAGATATCTTCCATCCTGTCACATTACCACAACTACGTTTGGTTGCTGGCCACCTAAGAACCAGATAAAGAATGTACACTGTAAACATAAGAATTTAGGCCTAAGAGAAATCTATTGAGATGAGGAGCTAGAAACGAGAGACAGGATGAGACAGGACCCTGCACAAATATGGATGGGGATATAAAAGCCCAGTAAAGGGTGGTAGGGTGAGAAAGAGAGTGGAAAGGAGGAACAAAGAAGTTGAGCTCAGGCTGGTAAGTATTGGGGTGTGGAGATGTCACCACTGCTGGGATCATTTCTAGCTGGGTTCATTTCTAGCTGGGTTCTGTAGGACAGTACTGTAAAGCAGATACCAGGACCAACAGGACAGCTCCTGGGCCATATGATTAAACTTTCCAGCCTTTTTTCTGCTAGGAACAGAGCAGCAGGATGTTGGTGACTGGAAGAACGTCCTCGAACAGAGAGATCTGAGGTTCAGCTGGGAGATTTAGGATCTCTTGCTTCACAGGCTAGAGAATTAGTTCTGCCTCCGTCTGCTACAAATGCAGGTCAAGTTCCAGCTTGAGTCCCAGCTCTAGAAGCCTACAGTTGCCTTTTCTATGTCAGTGACAGATTTCAGGGGAATTGTCCCTCTTCCCTTTCCTAAGGGAAGGTGTTGTGTGTCAATGTATCCGTACATCCTGATGTATTTGCAACACAGGTAATAAGAGCAATTTCCCTCAGTCTCATTAGGCCCTCAATATTAGTTGCTGCACATCTCCCTGACTAAAGCTTTGGCAAGGCTTGAGTAGCAGCATGCAATGAACTTTAGTCAGACTCTCAGAGCTGTTTCCTAGCAGGCCAGGAGCCAGCTCTGCAAATGAAATGGCAACTTTTGGGTGCTGCTTAGCTGGGTGTGGTGCAGGTTGGAGTCAGGCTGTTGGTAAGATAAAGCTCTCTCCATAACTCACTAAACTTCTCACCATGGCAAGTTCCTCAAGTAAGCTCCAGGTTGAGGCAAGATGGTCTTGTCATAGGGAACCACACATTCCCACCCCTTCCAGAGCCCATGTTCAGTACTACAGCAGGTGAAGTGCACAGCCACAGCTGTGAAAGGAGACAGTCATCAATACCTTCCTTCAGGGCTGAGCTTCTCCCTGCGCAGTTTAAGATCCACTTCTTCCAAGCTCTGTCTGCAGCGTGCCAGCTTCTCCTCCAGCCCATCGATCTGTAAAACACCACAATGGTCCCTGTCATCTCCTCTCCCAGCTAACATAGATCCATGCCTGATCAGATGTGAAGGGTGGCAGCTCAGCCACTCCACCTTCTTCCTCCCCAAATCAAGGGAGGAACTGCCTCAGCCATGTGTAAGGATCACAGCACACAGAGCCCACCACCTCTCAGATCAGCCTTTATTATACCCCAGGCTACTGTGATGTTGTAATCCCAGCCAGCAAAACCATCTCTAACACTCCCACTTGTGTGGCCAGCAGATTTTTCTGAGGTCTAATCCTGTTCCAGCCTGTTCTAGTTTCTTTGCATGTGGCTGCACAAAGGAAGATGGGACGTAAAGCATCTTTATGGAATTAAAAGAGGATAAAATGAGAGGAACTGGTCTTGGCCAAAGCCTGAGGTGCAAAGTTTTTATTTAGTGCTGTGAATGGATACAGAAATTCACAGGACCTGACTACAAAACAATCTCAGCTGTCTGTCTGGGTGAAGAGGGGACAAAGAGGAAACACTGATACCTACCAACTAATTGTACAACAGCAACAGCAGTCTGCACAGCATGCTCAAGCATTCCCCACCAGCACATTTGACCTGCACCAAGTTTGGCAGCAACATGTTCCCATCCAGAAAAACAATGGTCATCTCCTTGTGTCTCCTCATCAGGTTTCCTCACAGCCACCCTGCCCCTGTGTCTTCCTGTGGAGGGAAGTAACTGTGGATAATGAGAAGATTGATCCACTTGCGTGCAAATGGATTGCCCAGGAGGGAATCCTACCATGGGCAACAAACAGTTCTCCAGGGAATCATTCCTCTCTTCTGCCTGGCAACCAGAGAGTAGACATCTTTACGAAAACTTGTCTTTCATGCTTGCTTCCAGCAGGGGAACAGTGGGATTGGTCAGATAATACAAACACAACATCCCAGCCTGAAAGAAAATGGCCTCGGTGCCCTGGGGTGGCATGACCTCTCTTTCTACCTACTTGGCACAACACTTCTGCTGTGCCTGGTTCTCCAAGCAAGGCCAAGGCCAACTGGTGGCTGGCAGCATGGGCTCTCTGTGGTGGGGAGCCATCACTCACCAGAAGCTAAGAGGCAGCATGGTCCCAGGTAAAGTACTGAGGTGAATGAAACATCAGCTGCCTGGACATTTGCCTCAGAGCTGACCCGGGGCACAAACACTCCCACAAACAGTGATATGGGAAATAAAATCAAAGATAGTGATCCCTAATTATTGCTGCTTTTGGGATGAGATCTGTGTTGAGCTCATTAGCAATCTCACACCTTCTGCTCTGGAAAAGCAGGCAAGTGTTATAAATAAGCAGGATGGGAGAAGAGGCTTGATGTAAAGGGGAGAGAACAAAGCACTGTGAAGAAGAGTTTATCCAGTCAGCTGAACAGTCTCACTGCAAGGAGCACAGTATTGCTGGGGAGGGACCACACGTAACAAGGCTCAAATTCATCTTTGCGTCTTACCAGACAGAAATTTCAGAGTCCTTTGTTATTAGGCAACTCTGCCAGGGCTGTTGAAATGCCATCAGCACAGCTTCCTGAGCTCAAAGGAAGCACCAAGGCACATCACCTTATCCCAGAGCACAGAGAATGGTGGTTTGGTTTGCTTGGATGGGGACACAGATAGTTTTGAAGCACGTTAGCTGAAAATGCATTTGGTCAAGGCAGACAGTTGTTCTCCTCCACATCCAGATGTGCCAGTTAAGAATGTTAATTCCAGCTGCTCATCACCATCTCTCACCCACTACAGCTCAGTGAGCAATATGCATTGCCCCAGTCTGCTTCAGGGCCAACCTTGGCCTTCACCTAAGCCAGTTCTGACCATGCTTATCAGCATTTAATGGCAGAGTGCAGTGGAGTGGAGGTAGGGTGTCTGTCCACTCCAATTTAAGAATAACCATCTCCCTCACCACTTCCTACCATGTGCAAATGACTATGTCTCTGCTCCCTTATCTGCTGGAAACCCTCACACACAGGCAGCAGGAGGTAATTCAGCATCTGTTACCTGCCTGCTCCTTAGCCAGCAAACTTACCACAATGCACCATGCCTTCTCTGCAAACACGTTTAAAAATCATGTTAAATGATACAGTTTCATGAGAGCTTTGGCTGCTGCCAATGCCACCACTAAATTATCTGTGTCACAACACATCCTATCCTTTCCTCCAAAACTGCTGCTCCTTCTCAGTGTGCATTTGCTCTCACTAGTACATTCTCTGCCCGTCAGTTCATAAGACATAACAAAAGGATATTCCACCTACTTTCTGCTGACTAAAGATCTCCAGATTCCACAGAATACTTTAAAACTTCCCACTGGATTTACAGCTCTTAAATAAAACCCAAAGTTTGGGTCCCCTGATGGAGACAAATAATTTTGTTAATAAACCACATGCCCCAGAACCGCACCATCAGCGTTGCTGAGCTGTGGGCACAAGGGACAGGAAACAATAATATAAATAAAGTGTAGCTGAAGGAACAAGTACTTATTTCCTCCAGAATCTATTTTCTTTCTTCAGGCTAGTCTGGGGCATTAGGTAGGGCTTGTAAGGAAGGCCAAGACTGAGGAGCTTCAGATGTTACCCATTCACTATGCCTCAGTTTCCCTCCTTATAAATTTGGACAATACTATCTGCCTTCTGGAGGTGGCTCATTTACAAAAGGAGCCCCAGACACTGACCAATTACAGGCAGAGCCCTATCTTGGTATGTCAGTGCCACCGCCACACTTGGGATTTGGGATGTGTTCCTGCAAGCTAGGAGTCTCTCAGCAGCTCAGCCATTAAGACACTCTTCACTGTAGGGCAAAGGAAACAGAAAGTAAGCACAGGCAGGAATCAGAGTAATGCCTGGGAGTTACTGATTACTCCCTGGGCTGCTGAGCACACTCCCAGGAGGGCCATAGCCTGAAAAGCTGTAGCACAGGAAAATCTGCAGAGCTTTGGCATAATGCCCTGCAGCAGCTCTCCAGGAGAGCAATCCTAGAAGTGAGTGCATACCTGAGCTCATTGTGGATGGAAAGCTGTCCCTCCTACTAATACATCAGAAGGTTAGTTGGGATATGCACCTAAGCCTACTAGAAACCTGCATGAAAACAAAGTGCCAAGCTCACTTAGCTGTACTATCACTACACTTCACACTGGCTTTTTAGTGGCAATCTCAGCACAGTGGCTTATAAATTGCAAATCTGAACCCTTGCTCCTTCTAGCTCTCCTCTCCATGAAGAGGATCCTCTGGAACAGGGCTGAAGGGCAGCACGCAGAAAGCTCACGTAACAACCAGAGACACAGGACTTCACTCTCAGCAACATCTTCAAGTAGTATCAGTTAAAGGGGCAAATGAAATGGGCACTTCACATCCAAGCAACAGTGCGTGGCACGCAGAAATGTCCTGCTGCTCAAGAGCCACTCCAGAAAGTCAAGTCCCAGTGGCTTTGGATGCATACAGGGGTCTCAGACCAGATGCCTTCCCTGCTTCACAAGGTATGACAAGGCCTTGAGCCATTTTTGCTGAATTCTGGCTATACCCACTTGCAATCTGGAGACCTTTTTAAACTGGAGAGACCTGAAGTGGATTCCAATCCAAACTGTCTTACACGCTTATTACAAATCTCATTTATTGGGCTCATCTTGGGCAGGGAGCCCGAAATGGCTCACATTAAAGGCAGAGACAGAGAAGAGAAAAAGCAGCAGCTTTGCTTACAGAGTTGAGCTGAATCCCTTTTAATACATTCTGTAATGAATTAATAAAAGCTTTCTTTCCAGCAGAAAGGCTAAAAGCACTTTTCAAGAACTGGCATCCACCCTCCACTTTTATGAGTTCCCTAATTAAGATCCTGGCAAAGAGCCATATCACACATATGTCGACATCCAACAGCATTAGGTAATGAGGTTTTCATCTTCTGACCCTCATAAAACAGATCAAAGCCAACCAAAGAGGTGGGGGCAAATAAAAAAATACCCACCCTTCCCTGCGCAGCCTTCTCATGCCTTGTCACCTGCCAGCACACTTGAGCCACTCTTTTCATAGAAGAATTAATGGCTCCTGCATCCACAAATTCAACTGGATTAATTAAAATCAGTCCAGCAGAGTCGAGTTCTGTTTGAATTCAAACTCTAATTTGCAGGTCATGGACACACTTCCATTTTCACCACGCTCTTGGATCCTTTTGCGTGCTGGTAAACCATTTTGCAGATGCTGTACCCATAGCATGCTTGGAAATATTTACCAGGCAAGCCACTACACATCAGAAAAAGTCTTGAGATAAATCCTACGGATCAACCCTCTGTGTTGGTAAAGGAGAAAGGGCTGGATCCTCCCATCTACAGGCACTGCCTAAGCACAGGGAGTTCTCTTTGCAGTTTCTAGCACCACTCTTTTGCTTCCATGATTTTTTTTTCAGTTGTTGTCTGAGGCACAACTGTATTTTTAAGGGCTACAACATCCTCTGGCCATGGAACAGCCACAGGTTGTGGGAGGAACCATCCCCTCCTGTTTGTTCTGAGCTTGTCAGCTGCTTGTTTCATGTCGTAACCCCAAGTTTGTATTGTCAGTGAATGGCCATTCTTTGTTTAAAATTACAAACAGCATGCAGAGGATATGGACCTAGATAGCCTAGCCTTGCAGTCATGTTTTCAAGCTTAAAAGGACCTGGTATGCTTAGTTGTTCCTTAAACAGAAGCTTTCCAGACCTTTGATCATCCTTGCCACTCTCTTAAACTCATTCCATTTTCACTATTTTGCTACGTAACAGACCAGTCCTTCCAGTTTCACTTTCCTGACAAGTCTTGTCATGAAAGTTCTGTGCAGCTCAGCACTGTCCATAGATAGAGCTGCCTGTTGAAAGGCTACAGAGCTGTATAAAAAGAAAAGTGGTAAGAGTTTAAACCATCACAACATTAGGGAGACACATTTATATCAATTTAAAGCAGGACATATCAATTACACCTGCAATTTGTAAGTGCAAGCTAATCTGATAAGTGTGCATATAGAAAATTGCATCCATTTAGCATCATGACTTCAGTTAAACAAGCATGACTCTACCTAGATTAGGCCTTTCATAGCTACCCATGCATCATGTCATATTAGGATTCATTCGGAAAGTTTTCTTTACAATCATAACAGCTCAGAAAGTAATACTGAACCAAATAAAATGTTTAAATTGTGAAATCAGTATCTTGGTTGTCATGTCACATATTCTGACACCTGAAAAACAGCCCTCACATCCTCTGCCTTAAAGGAATTATGTTTTCTTCCTCCCTAACTTCTACTCAGTACCTTTCTGATCACTGCAAGGGGGAAGGATTTAATCTTTCAGTAGTACCTTTGCATTGGGAGGTTAAGTTTTCACCTATGACACTCCAAAGAAAGTTCTACACTCCTTTCAAAAATAACATATTCTATCATGACAACTTATAAAAAGTAAAAAAAAAATAAAAAAAAAAAAAAATCTAAAGCTGCAAGTCTCCAAACACTTTGCCAGTAGCAGCTAAAATCAGTCCCTTTTCACTCTGTGAGCAGCAGGTCCCTGACAGGCTCACCCTTTTGACCACCTCTTTTTCTGTAAGGTAGACTCTACCACCTCAACTCTCCTTGTCTGCCACATCTCAAGAAAACCAACCAACAATCCGTTGTTTCAACTCTCCCTGCTAGGCTCAGTGAAGGGAAGCTTGGACAGTCAGCACACTCCCTTCTGGACCCTCTTTGGTGGTTATATTTGGGTTAAAGTGCCCAGAAATGTCTGCTCCTCCAACAAAAGCCTAACTAGATGAAAGAGACCAGAAAACTACTATAAACTGAACTCCCACTCATGATACAGGACACTCACCTTTACATTGCTGGCTGATGAAACATATATATGACAATCTCCAAGTCCTTTCCTTGTCCTTTCTACCCTGGCTATCTTGGTCTGCTGCACATACACTCAACTTCAGGACAGAGAGAGGTGACCAATGAAATTCACTGCAGAATCCACTGGACCAGTGGATTCAAATGGCCCCATTTGTTAGGAAGCTCAACAGTTTGCTGAACCCAAAGTTGCTGTCCCCACAGTATCCAAAACCCACAGACTTTAACTATGGACTTTCCACTGCTTCCTCCAAGTCAGTCTGGATACCACTGTTCACTGCAGCAACTGGACTGAAGGAAGCTTCAGAGAGACCTTAACTGACATGCCTCAGTTTGTGATTGCAAATATAAACTTTAAACAAAGCTTACCAGCAGCCCTCCTGCCATTCAGGAGATTACAAAACATCCAACAATAAAAAGGCAGCTTTAGAACAAAGTCATGCTCTTAAAAAAGTCTCTTTGCCTTCTCCTGCAGTGATTTACAGGCAGCTCATGTGGTGGTTGATCACCAGGTTCCTCTAAACCAGCTGCCTGTGCCCAGCTGCAGGGTGCTAACCTCCACCACTACACACACAGGCCGGGCTGTACACGTATTTGCTAGCTGAGGCAAGAGCTTGCCGCAGCACCCTCCATGGGCACACACTTACTGGCTCACAGGCTCACTGGGAGCAAGGGTACCAAACACCATCGTTCGGCCAAAGGCCTGGGGCAGAGGACGCGGCAGTCAGCTCTCCGCTCACGGGAGAGCTCGGCTCAGCACAGCCTACTTCGCCTCCTCTACCATCGCACATTAAAATGGCGGCCGAGCCCGGCAACAGCACAGCGCAGGCTAGTTGGAGCGGCACCCCTAATCCCCCGCTACCCCAGCCCTCAAAGATGCTGTCTGCCGAGCACGGACACGTTGCCTTCCGCAGCAGCAGCAGCCCCACCTCGCCCCTGCCAAGCCCGGCCGCATCACACCGCGCTGCCCCTCACCTCCCGAGCCACGCTCAGCCCCTCTCGCCTCCTGCCCATGGTCCCGAGACCGGGTCGGGCCGCGCATGCGCAGGCTGCCGCTTTGCGCCACTGCCAGAGCGCGGCCACGTCTGCAGGGCTGCCGCCATCTTGGTGAGGGGCTGCGCTGTGGGGCGGGCTCCATGTTGAGGAGGGCACTTCTGCCCGGGCGCCTGCAGCAGGACTGCCCGGTGTAGGCTGCGGCCATGTGGGCCTGCTCTGTCGTGGTTAGCTGGCCGCGGCCACGTGGGCCTGCTCTGTCGTGGGTAGCTAGCCGGCAGTCAGACGCTTGCTGCTTTGTGCCGGCGCTGTCCCCAGCGAGCTCTGCCTGCTTCAGCAGGGGCGGCTGAGGGATGGTTGGAGAAGGACTGCAGGCCGGAATGCTGGTGTGGGACCTATTGGAGCTGCCTCATCCTGCTTCTCCGCTCCTCGGGGACCGCTGCTCCCCCGGCGTGGGCATCCCCAGTGTGCTCTATGGCCAGGCACCCCCTCTGGGCTTGTCAGAAGGCAAAGCCGGACTGGGAGATAAGGTGGTTGCTGTCTTCTGCCGAGTAACAAGTGACAGGACAAGAGGAAATGGCCTCAAACTGTGTCAGGGGAGGTTTAGACTGGATATTACGAAAAAATTTCTTCACCAAAAGGATGATCAGGCATTGGAACAGGCAGCCCAGGGAAGTGGTGGAATCACCATAATCCCTGGAAGTGTTCAGAAACCATTAGATAAGGCCTGTAGTGACATGGTTTAGGGGTGGACTTGGCAGACAGCTGGACTTGATGATTTTAAAGGCTTTCTTCCAACCTAAACGATTCTATGGTTCAATAATGAGTTGTTTTTTTTCCCCAAAGGGAGACAGCTTGGTCCTGCTTTGAGCCCCTGTGCTGCTCAGGCCACTTGTGCCAGTTCTATTGATGGGGACTAGGTCTTAGCAGGGAGGAAGGCAGTATCTCAGGAAAAACAAGGTACCAGCAGGGCTGCTGCTTTGCTGAATGTTACAGTCGCTGAGAACTTCAGGTTGTCCCGAGGGCTCCCATCCCAAACAGTAGCTTCATGCTAAAGCAGCTCCAGGAGAAGGCAGTGGTTTGATCTACCAGGAGACAGTGCTTTGTGCATGCCAGCCAGTTTATTGCAAGATGCTAATCACAGTGTTACATATGCATGGCAGCTTTTGTCCTGACCCAGGAAAGTGTTTTATGAAACACTGCTATCTTGTATTAGAAAAAAAAAAAAAAGCATGAAACACTGCAGAAATGCATCTGTCTTCAGGATAGGACATGACTGCTACATGACAGGAAACAGCAGAGCTATTTGCTGACCGAAAAAATGGAAGGCTGGGCAGCAGCAGCATTTATTGGAGATGCAGACTGAATTTCATTTTGGCTAAATACTCTTCTGCTGACTGAAATCTTGCTAGAGTGGCAGTAAGTGCAGATGCCTATCACAGAAGGAGTGATAATACTAATGCCTAATTGGTGTGGTTTACCTTTCTTTCAGAAATCCCCTACATTTTTTACTATGGGAAGTGATGCGTGTTGGTAACAGTATCAGTGTCATATTCTCTCTGCAGAAAATGAGGAATAGCTGTACTTTGCTTTGCTTCCCAATTTGTACTTCCTTCTGTGTTACGAGCCCACAGAGCTGAACCCAAAAGGAGCCAGAACTCCCACCTCCAAGGGGAGACACAGGTAGTGGCATTTCAGGCAGAAGCAGCTCAATCAGAAGGCAGTAAAGAAGCTGAGTAGGACCCAGTCAGCACCCCTGGGGAAAGCACAGCACCAGGGCAGGGAGAAAATGAAGAAGTGGGAGAGCATTGTTCCCCTCTTAGACAAGACTTGCTTAGTGATTGTAAATACAATCTTAAAATGCATAGAGGCTTGAAGAAAACCCATCTGTTAGGGTTTTCAATGGGATGAAATAGCCATCAGTTCAGCAGAAAGCGTTTTCTCCTTTACAAAGGAGAGTATTGACTCAGGGGAGGACTGTCAATGCTCAGATATGTGCTTCTCCACAGACAGACATACAGATACCATTCTATGGCAAGTATGACTTTCGTTGTCACATCATTTGGGGAGGCAGAAAAAGGGGACTGGTTCTTCCCTCACAAAGCAGGCCACCATTTCCACCACTGCAAGCGGCTGTTTTCAATTCACGTTACTGCTGGCTCTCCTGAATCCATCATCTGATAACCTCATTATGCCCATCACCAGGTCTGCCCTCAGCTGGCATCCTCTCTTCAGCCTTTCCTGTGTTATAGCTTAATTTCCTTTGTAATGTCATTCATGGCACCTACATGCTGACACAAGAAAAAAAAGCCCACCCTATCCTTTTCCTCAACAAATTTATAATACTTCCCTTTTTTGAACCTGAATGACAGATCTGGAAGTTTTTGACATGCAATGACATCAGCTTTTGTGTTTTAGAATAGCCACAGGCATGAGTATGAATTTGAACTACTCCACGTCAAGTGACTGCTGACTGGCCACAAGCATATTTAAGCTGGAAATCAGAAGTTTCTATCTGTGACAGCAACCAAATTATGCAGCACACCTCCTGCCAAAGGGGTGAGAGGGAAAGAATTAGTTTTCAGTAAGCTCTGGAATGGGATGGTCCAACACAAAGCCTGTAAGAGGAAGGCACAGGATGTGATGACATATGGGTGAACACCAAATAATATGTCCAGTAATGAGACTGCATAAGGCTCTGGTGAGACCCTGCTCAGGGTCTCTGATTAGCCTGTCACTGCTGCATTGGGGGTCACATCCCTGCAGCCAAAATAAGTAAAGTAGCATTAGAAACTAAAACTCACACAAGTGTGAGTTGTCAGACTTCAAGAGGAGCATTCAGAAGTCATTCCATCTGTGTGCCTAGAGGCAGGATCACGTACCCTAATGCTGCCCTTAGCAAGTGTTTGCCTTACCTGCCCTTAACACATGCCAGGCATGACCTCCTCAGGACCTGTCACACTGCCCACTGACTGATAGCTGGGAAGGTGTCCCTCCTATTTATAACCTAATTGAGCCTGATGTATTTTGACCTGCTCCCAAGAGACATGGGGAACAATTAGTCAGGATCTTTTTTACAACCTTATGTATTTGAGGTTTGTATCATCTCGTCTTCTGTTTTCTTCCTGCTGGACTCAGTCCTCTTCCTTCAACACTGTGCATTTTGCACCACTTATACTGATGTTACCTTCCTCCAGTCCAAACTTAGACTGAGCCTCTCTAACTTGGGGTATTGAGAAAGCAAAAAATTGCCTCCTTTGTCTCACAGGCAGTATGCCTTAGTGATACAGGCAAGGATGAAATTTGCCCTTTTATGCATTATCCTCACAGTGGCAATTCGTATTCAGTTCATGGTGCTGTAACTCCTCAATCCATTTCCTCAGTGCTGTGGTCTAGCCAGCTGTTCCCCTTTTCTTTACTGGTGCATTTCTTTTATTATCGTTATTATTTCTTGTGCCCCCAGCACAAGAAGGACTTGGAACTGCTTGAGCGAGTCCAGAGGAGAGCATGAAGATGCTCCAAGGGCTGGAGCACCTCTCCTTGGGGACAGACTAAGAGAGTTAGGCTTGTTCAGCCTGGAGAAGATAAGGCTGTGGGGAGACCCCATAACAGGCTTCTAATACCTAAAAGAAATCTGGAGAGGGACTTTTTACAAAGGCATGAGGTGACAGGGAGAGGGGGAACAGTTTTAAACTGGGAGAGAGAAGATTTAGATTAGACGTTAGGAATAAATTCCTCCCTGTGAGGGTGTCAAGGCACTGTCACAGGTTGCCCAGAGTTGTGGCTGCCCCATCCTTGACAGTGTTCAAGGCCAGGTTGGACAGGGCTTGGGGCAATCTGATCTAGTGGAAGGAGGTGGTTGGAGCAAGATGATCTTTAAGGTCCCTTCCAACCCAAACTGTTCTGTGATTCTAAGGTACTAATTTGTCTCCTAGTGTGATGTGATTCTTGCAAGCTCGGCCAGCTTTGTATTTTTCTAAACATACTTTGTTTCATCATCTAAGTTATTGAGAAAACCAGTTGATAGTTCTGACCAGCCACCCCTGGGACTGATCTCTGTAAATGCTCCTGGTCTGACAGCAAACTACTGATAACACGGAGCACATAACGATGACAAATATCATACAAGATAGTTTCAAAAAGCCATACTACACTTCAGAATAGCCCGCATTGCTGGACCCACTCTCTCCACTATTCCAGTTACTGTTGCAAAGAAAGTTAACCAGTTTGATGTGGCTTGTTCTTGCCTTTACCTCTGTTGGCTTTTTCTTACAACACGATTATCTCTAAGTGATAATAAATTGATTATTTAATAATATGTTCCACATTCCTTGAGTAGATGGAGGGGTAGACTTGAGGGCTGAGGAATCAACATTTTCAAGAAGGTTTAGGGTCACTTGCTGATTTTTATCAGAGCAGTGCTGACTTTGAGGGTAATTTGATAGAACAGACATTAAGCCTTAACTAGTAATTAAGTCTTAACTAGTAATTAAGTCTGTACTAGTAAATTAAACAACATCATGAAATGTTCCCAGAATACGAACTCAATCATCAGAATTAAGTGTCAGCAAACCTGGCATGGTTTGGCTTGGTCCCACTAGGACTGTCCCAGACAATTTCCAGGCATGATTTGGAAGTTATCATCAACAGAGGACCATTCTCAGTAGGCTTTTGCATGAGGTCACTGTGTTCCAGAGGTTTGAGAGGTGAAAAGAGTTTAATAATATGGATGTGAGCCATTTGGTGCTGGTTTGCAATATGTGTCTAGGAGAATGTTTCTGTGCACTCCTGATTTACTGCCTTCCTACCTCTTTTTGCCTTCTCCATCTACAAGATTCACTGTGCTTTGTAAGCACAAATTAATCAGTCGTGTGACAAGTCTGAGGGGAAGCTGAGGCCAGACATCTCACTTTATAGATGTGAAAAGTGAGGCACTATCTGACCTAATCTCCTCAGCCAGTAAGTAGTTGGGTTAGCACTGAATCCAGGGGCCTGACCTCTTCTTGGCTATACCATGGGGTGCAGTCATTCATGCCCCAAGCATAGCCTTCCCCAGCTTGTCAGACAATGCCTCATGAACCATGAAATAGGAGAGGGCCTTCTAGGGACCTTGTGAGAATAATTTTCCCCACCACAGAGGGGTTACAGCTCCAGTGCCAGGTCTCCTCTCCACTCCCAGCCCTGCTGCACCAAATGCAGCTGGTCATCATGGTCATAGAAGGAAGGAAGGAATTCACTACCCTCTGTCAAAGAAGAAGTCTGTCCTGTCTGCAAGGGAAAGCTGAGGTGAGTGCAGCCAGGGTGAGTCTTCCTCTGTGAAGAGCTGGAGGGAAGCATCTTGCTGCTGAGGCAGCAAAGGATGCAGCCAAAGATGGGTGATCCCGGGTACAGGATGACTCCCAGCACAAAGGAATGCACAGGAAATGTCACCAGGGGCAGGGGTTGACCTCCTTGAGGAATTAAAAATTGAGTGCAAGGGAGGCAGATGACAAGCTGAGAGATGCTTTTAGCTAGAACTGAGCTATGGAGCTTTGTTTTTCCCCCACTTCCTTCCTGTAGGACCAACACATGAATTCTCCCCTCCTGTAAGCAGGGATGATGTTGGATCTTTGTGATGATGACCAGGAAACACAAATTCCAGTGCAGATATGTCTGCTTCTAGCAGGGACAACTGCAGAATTAAATGCCACCAGGGAACAGAACAGCAACAGAAAATGCTGACAGGTTTTTGTAGGCGCTCCTGTAGGGTGTGGTGGTTTTTTCCTTTGGGAAGATAGATGTAGAGAAGCCAACGGACTGCATCTTCAGTTCTCTGCTCTCACCTTGACGGGCTCCACGCAGATTCTGGGAATAGCTTGAGATAAAAGAATTAGTTAAATGAAATTAATCAAAACAACCTGCCTGGAGACAAAACTGGCATTGGTGAAATGCAGAGTTGGGCCAAGAAGAGCTTCTGTAGCCAGGACTGATGTCTGCCCTCATCAGTAGATTCTGTTTGGATGAAATCCTGTGTCCTGCATGCCTCAGTCAAACATGAGGGGCTCTGATGAGTTGTGTGCCTCATGCATGCTCATGACTGTCCACGCAGTGCAGTAATTGCAGTGGGAACAGATGGAGTCCTGCTTTTCACAGAGCCAGACACAGCATGTAATTGTAGGTCGCATTCTGAAGCTGAATGAAGCTGAACTCCAAATCGTGCTGTGATAGTGTGGAGGACATGGGAGAACTGGAGCAATGGCTTTTAGAGATAGGCTCTGACAGGGATCCATGGGTCCAGTGAGTGTAACCCACTCTGAAAACCTGGGAACAGGGATACAGATATACCCAAATGGTTACTGGAAATTGGAGATTCTCCTCTGCCTTAGTCTCTGCTCATTCACCCAGGATGTGTCAGCCCAAGTTTTCTTGTGCCAGGTTCCAGTTTGGAGGTATTTTTGGTGCCTGTCCCAGCCACTTACAGCATGGGCATAGTTCCTATCTATTGAGCAAGGGTAAGAGCACAGTTACAAGAATAAGTATCTGACTGAGTGTGAAGTGCTCAGATATACTGTGGGGATGGGTCCCTTACAACTATCTGAGAACAGAGCGAGAGACCTAAGCAGCTTTATGAAGTGCAGTGTTATTGGGGCCACAACCCCGTGGCTGAATTTATTCTGCAGTTAGCAGAGGTGCATTCATCACAGAGATGGTGCTGTGGTGCAGAGGCAATACGGAGTCCCGGAGTTGCCTGGGAAGTCACAGAGATCTGTGTATTTCTGAATCAGGGCATGACTGAGTGGAACAGTGTGCCCTGTTTGTAATGTTTGGCCATGTTTACTTCAGAGGAGGGAAAACGTAGCTGCTGCAGTACCCCAGGACAAATTTGCTTCTGACCTGCATGTGGGATCTTGAAGAGTCTCATGAGAACACCCCCCTGGGCTTCTGTGCCTCTTGAGAATTGGGTGACTGGTTTTATAGCAAGTTTTTAACTTAGGGTCCCACAGCTACATTCAGAAGAGCCTAAGCCCATTCCCTTGAACAGGCTCCAGAGAGTTGTGAACCACTTATTTGGCAAATGAGCTATAGAGATTTAGGGTGACAGTTTAGCCTGGTGAGACAGAGCTCACACACACACACACCTGTGCTGGCATCAGAGGCAGCAACTGTTTCTGGTCCTGTGTGAAAGGCATGAGAAGCTGAACCACATCTGCTGTTTGTCAAAAGCACCATGATCTCTATCTGGATCCCATGGGGAGCTTGTCCTACAAGGTTCCAGGTGCTGTTAGTGTAGTGGAGTGCAGCCTTGCTGACAGAGGTGGGAGAAGCCAAATGTGTGCTTCTTCCTACATTGTCTCTTCTGCACGTCTGTCATGTGGTGGACAGGCTGCTGAGTGCTGTGGCTGATCCAGTCAGAGCTGTCACTTGCTCTGAGAGAGGACAGCCATATATTCTCTGGCTCAGACACCTTGTTGTGAAGCTACACTGAATCTGTCCCGGTCTGCAGAAACAGTGAAGGACTTGCCCTCTAGTATCTGCCCTCTTGCTTGCCCTCTCCTGTGGTTTTCTGGATGGTGGGATGCACTTTGGAAAGAAAGTGCTTATAGCTAAGCACTGTTCTTCCCAGTCATCATCCTGCTTCAAGTCCCCTCTTGTTTAGCTTAGTGCTTGGTACTTGTGGGTAGGCCCCTGTGCTTCTAGGGGATGTGGTGGACACTTTGCTTCTCCTTTCCCCTGGGCAATGGGAGAGAGGCTTGTGAGGACAGGGCATGTTCGTGGCTCCCTGAGCAGCGAGAGGACGAGTTTGCTTCTACATTGAGATGTCTGCAAATGAGAGGTGACATCCCTCTGTGTCCCTGCATGTTCCTATGTTGTTTAGGTAGAAAGAGAGTGATTATATCTTTCCAAGTCTCTTCTGAGCTCCAAGGGGACATGTAACTTGCTGCCTCTCATCAAGGGGCTACTGGGGAGTCTGAAAACAGCATTATTTCTCCTGCTATAATTTCTGCTTTCTCAAATTACTTCCTGGGTGATTGGCGAAGACAAATGCCCCAGAAATGGGAACCTGACAAGGAATCTGAATGCACCCAAGTCTGAGATGGGCAGAGAACTGAAATCAGACAGACAGATACACGTCATTAGCTGCTAGCCTGCATGAAATGAATTGAGATTTCCTGTGCTGGGATCCAGCTGGCACCCTAACGAAGACTTCTCTTCATTCCTGCAAGCAGACAATAAAACCCAACCCAGATACACCCCCAGCCTCCCCAGCCATTTCTGTTATATAAGTAGTCTTGGTCTTGATCAGTGTTTCTTTGATTATCTCTATGCATCCACATAAATATACCATGTGTGCATACACACCAAATCCATCTATTTATCCACCCCACAAACCATTTTGCTGGGAGACAGCATGGTCTTCTGAATTTTTTACGGCTGTGCTTAGGTTGGAAACAATCCAGGGGTCAAACACTGTGCTGTATCTCTAGTCACCTTGCCAGTCAGCGCAGAGCATGGGTCTCTGATACTTTCTGAATCTCTGATCACCCACGGGGCAGTAAATTACAGCTATTACACTGCAATTCACTGTACAATTTTATTCTTTGATACACTACCTGCCTTTGTCTGCATAGCAGTGAGAGTGGTATGCATTATTTACCAGGCTAAGTACACTGCTGCTGCTAGTGCTGGGGAAAAAAAAAAGAAGAAAAAAGATAAAAGAACTGGAACAGGCTTGAAATATAAAAAGATGACACAAATACAGCTTCCTGGGAAATGGCTTTGTGGTTGTATAAAACTTCCTTGAGATTTTGCAGTCTCTTTTCCCACCCTACACAGGGGTGTGCCTGTGGTCTTCCAAAGCTCTTAAGGAAGAAGTACTGAGGGCAGATGGGGAGTCCATTCTGGCCAGTGCTCTGGTTTCATGAGGACCCCATGGCAAGCCCTGGGCCTGATGGGGAAGGAGAATGAAAGGTGCAAGGTGAGCAGAGTAGGAAGCTGCTCCTCTCTTCATGAGATACTCCAGGGCCTTAAATTGATCTGTGTTCCTTCTGTTTTGGCCAGAAATCCTTCTGGGCACCAAGAAGCTCTTCCTGAGTAAATTCAATTGATGTATTCCAGCCTTTCTCCAACCTAACCATGGTTTGTGTTCCCTCCAGGTTGTCCTTTGAACCTACTGGGGCAGGGATTTAGGGAATAAAACTAATTCCAGAAGATTTCCATTCAGTGCAGAGATGATCAAAAAAGATCATAGCCCTCTACTTTGGCAGCCTGAGGAAGGCAGGCAGTAGCTGGGCTTTGCTGCCCTGCATTGACTGCTGAGTCCTTTGGGCTTCCTTCCAGGGCAAGGGTCTGACTGCAAAGCAGTTTTTGGAGCATGCCTGGGCAGAGCTGGCTGGGTGATGCTATCCACAGTTGACTGCTGAGAGGCAGGTTCAGGCTTCTCTGCAATGTAGACAGCTGGTAGAGGTGCCAGGGCAGAGCTGGGTGAATCCTGGCAGGAGAGCAGGACCGAATGGCAGAGCCAAGGCCAGCCCAGAGAAGGAGAGCCTGTGCAAAGCAGGCTTGCTGTTTCTGTCTGGTGGGAGGAGGTGGGATGCTCCAGTGACCAAATTGTTGCTTTACTTCCCAAATGCCCTGCAGATGTTCCCTTCACCTCCCCCTCATCAGTGGCAGCAAAGCCAGACCACCTTACTGTGGCTCTGGTTCAGGTACTACACAGAACACACAGCCCCTTATCCACCAGGTTGTGAATATGCTGCGTGCGAATTCTGCAGGGAGAGTGAAAACAGCTGTGCACAAGCTGCCTGCAGGCAGAGCTGAGCAGAGTCACGCACTCAGACCAGCTCCTGGTCTTTTATTTGTTGAGATAAGCTGCAGCCAAAGTGGTTTTAAATCTAGTCTGTGGTCAGGAAAATGTTTGCTCACTGCCTGAATGTCATGAGGCAAATGTAGAGGGAAGAGAGAGCTGGGATGCTGATTATTGCAGAGGTGGATAAAGTGGCATTGGCCTGTATTGTGGCAGTCGGTGCTCTGATTGTTTCCACTCTCCCCAGTGACTGGGAGCCTTATTCACGTTCTGTTCATCTGCTTTCCGTCTGAGCTGGCCCCATTATTGCTCAGCAATACAAAGCAGATTGCAGGTTGCTTTCTCCATTTGGCCCCCAAAGCAGTCCTTACAGGAGATGGATTTCTGATTGAAATCCTCTCTGTCAATTGCTGCTGGGATTCTTCCAACACAGCATGAAGACACTTCTTGTGAAATTGCTAGCAAGAGAGGGCTGTGTTTCCACAAGGCTCAGGCTCCCACTTCCTTCCTTTTCCTGGTGATGTGACACTGTCCCCATTTCAGAGATACTTGGCCCCTGCAGTGGGACTGTCAGAGCAGCCCATGGAGGAGTGTCCCCAATCTTCTCCCCTCAACAAGTAAGACTGTGGGCTGTGCCTCCCTAGATAGACCTCTTCCTGAACTCACTGCTGAGAATTGAGTACTTTCCTGCTGAGGTGGGCCAGCTCTGAGTGACCTCAAAGACATCAGCTGTCTTCCTGTCCCTTTTGGGGAGCTTGGCTCAGGCCACCTGCTGTGTGTTGTGCAGGGTAATTTTGCCCTTTCTTGGGCCAGAGCAGTCCTGACTGTGGGAGTAGGAACTGAACCTACACTTGGATGAGATGCTTAAACTGAACCTACACTTGGATGAGATGCTTACAGGGTCTCTGCCCTTCCTGAGAGCTCAGTCAGCCTCCCAGTATTGCCTCAAGATTGACAGTGTATTTTTTAGCCCAGTCAAACTGTATTCAAATATGGGATCCTCTAAGGGGTTGGGTGAACCTGTGCATATGCCTTAAACACGGTCTAAAGACTGGATGGTACAAGCTGTGCTGGGGAAGAATGCAGGAGCATCCTTTTTGTATCTGGTTCTAGAGGCTGCTCTGACAGAGCAATGTGGATACAGCCTGAGAGAATTTTTAGCTCAGCTGGGAGTGGTTCTGGCACAGCCTAATATGCTCCTGCCTTCTTTTGAGGGTAGCACCTCAATCATCAGGATGCTGGTTTGAAAGAGGGGTTCTCTTTGCTGCAGGGTTTTCTGTCCGCGGACAGCAGAGGCTGTGGCTGTGTGAAGCAGGCTAATAGCCTTATTAATTTTTCTCTCAGATTGTCTGGCTGATTAATGTTAAGAAGTTAAACGTCAGCACCATTTTCTCTATTTTATCCTTCACCTGATGTTCTCTACTTCTGTCTCATACCTGAGAAAATGTTTAAATGTCCGAAAGATCATCTGTCTTTTCCACAAGAGCAGCTGGAAAATTATTCTCCTGCCTTACGTATTAGGAATAAAGTAGCTGCCCTGATTAGGCTCATTCCTCTTCCAGGAAGAATATGACCACTCCATGCTCTATGGATGGCTCTGAACCTGGGGCAGCTTGTATATCTCCAACATGAGGCCAGATACAGCTGGCTGCACTGCTTTGGGCTGTGTCTCACAGCCATCGCCTTGGCTGTGAGCACAGCACTGGCAGGCAGTATGGGGACCAGGGCATGGAAGAAAGCAGTAGGGGAAAGAGGCTGCAGCACAAGGCATGCATTTTCTTTTCTAATTTGGGCTTTGAACTGTGCATGGCACATGCAGGTGGGATTTGAATGCTTTTTGATGACTTTCCAAGAGGACTCCACTGTTTTCCCAGATTTCACAACCTGAAGAGAGAAGGAAGTTAGCCAAATTACTCAGCTCCAACCTCCAATGGCCAGTCCTTGAAATGACATCAAGCTGATTGCTTCAGAGATGCGCTCAGGGCTAGGAAGAGGCTGGAGAAATGCCATGAAACTGTGTAAGACATCTATAGGGGAAACAAATAGAGCGATTTTGTGTACCAGCTGCTAAGACTGACAAACATGGCTTAGCCATATTTTGCTCTCAGGTGGAGCATACCAGGGTGTTTTCCACACATACTCATCCCTGCAGCTCATCTCAGAGAGGAGTGCTTTGTCTTGGTTGACATGCAACCCAGTGAGCACCATGCCTTACTGACCTCACTCACACTAGCAGATGCTCTTTTGAGGGCTTTAGGAATAAACTGACCTGTATCTTGCATGTTGAGACCTTTGCCTGGAGCACCAGTCTCTGCTGTATTAAGGTTGTTGTAATTCCTTTAGAGAAGAAGGATGAAGGCTGGGACTGGAGACACTGAAATACTGTGAAAGTGTTAGGTCCCAGAGCACTCCTGCCACTCTGCTCCTGTGAGGTGGATTCCTTCTCCTGCAGGGAAATTTACAGATGGTTCCTTCCCTGAAAAGAAGATGCTGATTCCCTGCTTTGGACTCTGGAGGTCTCTGCCCAGCAGGGTCTGCAGTGGCTTATATACAAAGAGCCCAGGAAAGTTTCCCTGTTCTCCTGGGATTTCCTATATGCAGATCCATGGGAGTGCACCAAAGACAGCACTTCCCTATGCAGGCTGTCCTGACTTCGGGCAGCCCTGGCAGCTGACAGCTTTGTCCAAGCATTCTGCATCCAGTGGTGCCCAGAATGTGGTAGGAAATAGATGGTGTTACACAGAATCCAGCTTGAGGCAGCCCTAACTCTGTGTTCAGCCTACCTGCTTTTCCCTGGCAGCCCTGAGGAACTGTGGGGAGTAGTAGAGCATGTGGGTGAACTGATGTCAGGGTGAAACAGCAGAGCACGGGGAGCAGTGGCTGCAAACCCTTTGGCTCTGTGCTTCCCTGCCACGGGGGGCAGATGGTACTACAGAGCCTGTCTGCAGGAGGAGTCCCCAGCACCCAGCCCTGGAGAAGAGTTGAGACCTCCCCTGTCCTTGTCTCTGATGAAGGAAATGCTTTTTCCCCACCAGGCATATGTTTGGCATATGAGGGCAGCAGGTACAGCAGGTGAGGTGAGACCCACTCTGTGAACTGTCTGGACTGAGGCAACACTTCTTCCAATGTGCTCAGTGGGAGACCTGACTTTTAAATTAGCAAAAAGGATTTTCTTATGGCTTCTCTTGCAGTCCCTGACTGGCTGCCAGCCCTGCAAGCAGCAGGGACCCAAAGCTGCCATTTGAAAGCCCTGACAATGGGGGACTGGCAACAGAAACACTCTGGATGCACTGCTTGGAGAAGCCCTCAGAGCTATTCAATTCAGAGACTGACAGCTAGCTAATTTCTGCCTTCCCTTACTATTTATTATAAGGAAACTGAAAGCAGACACCTCACCCCTTTGAAATGTCTCCTGGCTTTCCTCTCCCAGTCTCCATCTCCTGTCACCAGCATCCCAGGCACCCTCAGGAAAATGAATGGAGGAGCTGTGCCTGGCAGATCCATGGGCCTTAGCAAGAGAGCAGACGCCAGGAGCTGGTAGCAGTTTGGTTTGGAAGATAACATCCCGAATGGTAGCGCTCCAGGAACATAGATGTGGGCAATACCTGCTATGAAAGCAAAATTTACTCTGCAGGATGGTAGTTGCAGTTCACAAGGAGCCAACACCTCATTAATTTTCTGCTGTGTGTAAAATAAAGCTGGCTGTTAATGATATTTAGTCCTTCTTTTGCACCTTCCCTTTGAGGAGCTTGAAAGCATCTTGCAGACGCTAATTAGCAATGGGTTGCAATTCCTTGGGAAACGGAAAACAAATAATCAGTCTTTTATATCTGGGGAAACTGAGGCACAAGGACAATATGTTTCCTACATGATGCCAGGAGAACATGAAGCAGCAGGTGAATAGGTTGGAGGCCCTGGGTGGGGAAAGCAAGCAGGCCTGTTTGCTCAGAGTAGGCCAGTGTGGGAACACATGCGGCGTAGAGGGATCCGTAGCCATTCCCTGAGACAACAGGCCCTGAGTTTGTAGGAGCAGCTTGCAGGACTGTAGGAAATCCTGACCCTTACTGCCTGCCTCTCATCTTGAACTGTGGTAGCTCTGGCTGCCCTTTTCTGGCAGAAGACTGGAAGCAAGCAGAGATGAGTATAACTGTTTTGTCTGTTAAAAGGCTGAACTGAGTACCTGCCAGAATGCTTTGAAGGCTCCTCTGCTGAGGGTCAAAGTGGGAAAGAGGAGTGAGGAAGAGAAGAAATCTCCCTGTCACTGGGTGGCTGGTGCTTCTCTAGAATTACTTTGTGCAGGCTTTTCTCTTCTCACTGCGAGCTCAGGACTTGACAACATGTCTGCACTTGGTGGGCTGCAAACCCAGCACATTCAGCAGCAGATAAGCAAGAGGCAAATCCTCCCAGCCTACCCAGTGAAGACACCAAATGGAGCGCTTTTAATTGGCAGAGTGCTGGGAGCAGCTGACTGGTCTTTAGGTGAAGCTCGGTGTGTCTGAGGTGGGTTTGATGCCCTGCCTATGCTTCAGCCTGGCAGTGAGAGGGATCTGTGAGTTAGAGGCAGGCAGTGTCTCTTTTGTGGCCACTCTGGAGATTGCTCTTTCAGAGCTTCACAGGTACAGCCAGTGATTCGTAGGCCAGACAAACCAGTAGCTCATCCCACCTGTATAAACCAGGCTATAGAACTTTATGCTGGTCCCTTGTATTGGGCTAAGCTGCACGAACCGTGACACACATTAGCCATCGAAGACTGCTCCCTCTGCTCCTTTCCATCAAGCTCTGTGCCTCACTGCCAGCTGGGAGGATTTGTCTCCTGAAGAAATGTTCCTGGCATTTGATTCCTGGCTTCCTTGCCTCTGCAGTGACAGGCTCAGTGTTTCTTACCTGCCCTTTCCCTGAGCACCGCTTCCACAGGACCTGTTCTCCACAGGCTCTGCTTGGGTAGTCACCCTGAGACTTAGCATAAGCCCTGCTGTGAAGGACAGTGGGTTTTTGGACGCAGGAGGAAGACAGGAAGTCGTTTACCTTTCCCCCTTCTTATCTAAGTTCAGTAAAGGTGATCTTTCATGCAAGGAAAAGGCTAATTGTCCTCTGCTTTATCCAGGTGAGAAGAGATTTCTCTTGGAAGAGTCTATGTTCTATTTAGAAAAATCTTTGTCAGCTAATGTTATTAAGGCCTGGTGAATGCATGGCAGCTTCTGTGTGAAATGAGTTTGGCAAGCTCATTTCACATCTAGGCTGTAGGTGTAGCTGTCAGAAACAGGAGCTTGGCTCTCTCCTGGCTGTGGTCAATGAAAAACCCAGCAGGCTTTGGGATCTGGGGCCTTAAGAATTGGGGTCCAGATCAACTGGCAGGCAAGGCAGAGGGAGAGAAGCAGGCAGTGTTCTTCAGCTTGCCTTGAGACAAATCACAATGTTTCTGGAGGTTTTAGCTGCCTGCCTTTGGGGCTACACAAGAGAGCCCAAGAAGAGGCATTCCAAGGTCTGTCAGGCTCAGTTTATAGGCAGCGCAATGACACCATGCCTTTGCTAGCTATTTGAGAAAGGTTTACTGACTAAGGGTTAATTGCTGCTGAAAAGCTTCCCCCCAGGTAGGCTCTTACCCTGATGTAGCAGCAGCATGGCTGCGGTATCCTCTGATCCATTACAGCCTTATCTGGACTTCTTTATGCATCTTCTAAAATCCCAATAATTCATATCTTCCTAGAAGACAATCAAGCCATTTTGACTTCATCCTACTTAGCTGTGTATATAATCGCCTACAGTAATCCACAAGGATGGTCTTGATAACTTTCTTTTTGTGTTATATAAAAAGTCCACTTTATCCTCTGTCGGAAGAACAATTTTATCTCTTTCTTCCTTTTTTCTTTAGACAGATTAATAATTTCTTGAGTTTATCACAACCCCCATGGGTGCTAGACTGTTCCCCATGCCTGTTATACTCTGTACTGTTCATACTCATTACTGATACTAAGTTCAGCATTATCCAATAATTTAATAGCACTCCATCAGAAATAGTTGGTTTTTATTTGCTTTGCATTCTGCTCTTGGTTCCTTCCTATTTTATTTTTTCCCCTTTAGTATCAGATAGGCTTGATTTGTTTCCTGTGACATGACTTGGTGTATCCCTCAACAATACCTGGGAGCAAGGGCTACTGTGTTCAGCTGTGCTTGGGGCAAGAGAGCAAGCAAGCATCTGCCATTTGCCTTAACCTGCAAAGATGAGTTGTTTGGTACCTCACCTTAGATGTGTCTGGCCCCACAGAGCCCCAGATTAGGCACCTTGGTGTTCTGATAGTGAGAGGGAAGGTCACAGCTAACGCAGACTCCTCTGGAACTCAGATATCCACTTCAGCCTCTGCAATCCTCCCCCGAGAGCAGGAAGCAGTTCCTGAAACACAGCCTCTCCTTGCACTGGCTTTCAACTTCTCCCCTGTCCAATGCAGGAACCAGGAGCTCATCGAGCCATGCTGACAGCTAGCAGCTTCAAAAGGGGAAACATCTGCTTGTCATATGTCATATAGCTAAGCAGTCCTTGCTGTGGGGTTTTGCGTGTGCTTAAACTTTACTTATATTCAAGGGGAAGTCAGGTTCATGGAGAAGCAATCATATCAGTGTTCTAAATACACAGAAACCAAGGTATTTGGATAGATGGGCTTTGGCATGACTGAGTCAGCCTCAGGGTGTTTCTTACACTCCTGACCTCTTGGGGAAAACAGGCTCAGCTACCAGTAATGTGCCTGGGGCTTCAAGCCCAAATCTCACAGAAGCCACCAAGCAATTGATCATTCACCAGTCCTTTTCTGGGGGCAGAGGTAGAAGAGGCTTGTGCCTGTTCCCTCCTGAGCTATGGTATTACAGGGAAGGCAGCAGCACTCTTTCTTTCCCTGGGGCTGTGCTTCTCAAAGTGGCTGGTTCTAGCAGCATGCTCTGAAAAGGCCTAGCAAGGTGAAGGAAGCAGGTGGAGGGTTGCCTGGTTGATATATTGCAATACTTTTAGCTGCTCATGGAGCAATAATTGTGGCTTATAGGCTCTGCAGGGATGTTTTAAGTATCTGCATTTTGTACTCACATACACTGCTTAATTCACATGTTAATTGTTCAGTTCCAAATAGAGATGGCCCACCTGTTTCCTTGCTGTGTTGGGCTGCCTAGGTAACCTTAATGAAATGTTTTGCATTCTTGGTATGAAGGATGGCAAGAGCTGATGTGTGATCAGCCCCAGGCAGGGAAAGGTGGCCTTAGTGTGAAGGCCTAGGAGACATGTTGCAACTTTTATCTTTGGGATTGATGGCAAACCAAGTTTCTCTGCTAAATTCACTCCTTCTGGAAAGAAGGGGTAATGTAACCCATCTCACAAGGAACCATCAATGCTGATCCCAGTGAGCAATGGTAAATGAGGCTGAGCTTTTCTGAGAGGGTAAATACTGAATGCAAAATGGCACAGAGACAAATCCGATCTCCTCTGTAAATCCACTAATGGGTCTTTAGCACCTAGGTATTTACTCTTGAGTTCAGACTACTGAAGTTATTGCATAAATTTGGCTTCCCAGTGAAAATGCTAAAGGTATGGCTGAAAACTGGCAAGCTCTTCTGTCAAGGGGGGATACGTTAATCAGGTTTGTAAGATATAAAGCAACAGCTTTCTCTGGCAGAAAGCAGGCTGAATTCTCCTTTCCTCCAGAGACATCAAGCTTCTGTGGCCTTGGGAAATGGCAGATGGCTGAACAATGCAGAGATGGAAATGAAAAGCAATTAAAACCCCTTCTATCAGAATGCTGGAATTATAACACAAGAGTGGCTCTGCCACCCCTCAGCCTCGTACCTGTCCTCTTTCTCTTCCCACCACCAAGAATTGCAGAGAAGGAGGTAGCAGCTACTGTGATGGTCATCCATAAGCTAGAACAGAGCACATGCCCAGGAGGCATGGCCTCTCTCCCCACCTAGTCGAGTAGCAGAGGTCCTACACTGGGCCTGGAGGAGTTAAAACCCCTTACAGAGAGATTTTATTCTGTCAAGTGTAACCGTGGATATTTTCATTATTCATATTGATGGCTTTTCCTGTTCTGAATGCTGCTAAGCCTCTGTCGTCGGTAAGATCCCGTGACAGTGAACTTCAGAGGTTAATTATTCATTGTGTAAAAATAGTCTCTCCTTTTATCAGTTCAAAATGCATTGCCTTTCAGTCTAAATTACATGTCCCCTCTTCTGGTATTATTGGGCAGTCTGTATAAGGGAACAATTTACTTCTGCCCTTCCAGATCTTATTTTGTACCCATTTTTTCCATCCCTTGTGTTCATCTTCTTTTTATACCCTTCTTACCCTACCTCAATTTCACCATTCAGAAGCCCTATGGACTTCTAATTGCTCTTGCTGTGCAGCCTGTTCCTACTGTGTCATTTTGGAGGCAGAGCACCCAGAAGATGGGACTCACCCTTGTGTGTTCCAGGCTTCAATCCCACTGAGATTTTATATTTTATTTTATTTTGCTTCCTTTTATTTGTGTTTTCCAAATGTTTAGCAAATGCAGCTTCCAGCTTTCTCTTCTGTAATCATGTGTTTTGAAAATCTGTAGGGAGAAAGCAAGCCAAGATACTCAGGAATTAACAAGCCTCCAGGAAATGAGGATTTGAGACTCCCCCTTTTCCTATCCATTTAATAGTGTAAGACTTACTGAAGAAAGGTGAAGAGTGATATCACAAGCTCAACTGGCTTTCCACGATTGCCTCCAGGACTGATGAACACAGACACTCTTATGTGATCTGAAGAGGTAGCAGGGGTACTCTTGTAATAGAGCCACTTGAAGAGAGGAGATTGCTAAAATCTTCTTGCAGCTGTGATCATTTGTTAATTCTATTACCCCTTTAGGTGCTACTGCATTTGAAATCCCTCCCCAGATTGACCACTGATTGTGTTTTAGCAGTTCTTTGAGCCTGTTTTTGATCTTCAATAGCTGCTTACATCTTCTTTTGACTGCGTTGCTTTCAAATGGTGCCAGTCATTGTGAGGAGTGGGGATGAAGGCTTTTTGAAAGTCCAAATAAACCAACTCAGTTTTCCTTTATCTGCTGTTTTGCTGACATGCACAAAACATCCTAGTAACTGTGTGAGGCATGAATGCTTTTGCTGAAGCTGAAGCAGTGTTGGTTTGTTCCTGTTCTATCACCACTGTCATCTACATGTTTTATTCTTTGCACTTTAATTATCTTTTCAGCTAATTTGCCTAGTTCAGAGTAAGGCTCATTGGTCTGTAATTCCCAGGATCACCACTAATGCCAATTTTAAAGATAGATACTCTTTTACTGCCCTCTAAGCCTCCTTCAATACAGTAGCTTATTTTAATGAAATATCGTAAGCATTAGAGAACCTGGATAAGCGACTGAGGCTCTGTGCCTTCCTGATCTGTGGATGCGTTATGTTCTTCCTGCACCTACTCTCTCAGCCTCTCAGTTCTTTGCAATCTCTTTTCCATTTTCCATGAAAAGCATGATCCTGGACTACCCTCATCCTCTCACTCTCCTGTCCCCCAAATGTGTGCTGAGAGGGATGCTGAGGAAAGATCACCTTGTTTCCCTGCAGTGTCTTCCCTTACTCTAGCAGTCTCTTTCAGTCCCTTGCAGTTAACTCTTGGCAATGTTTCCTGCTCCTGGCAATAGCTTGAACAGAGATTTCCCAGCAGTTTTGATCCATGGAACAACAGCTGTGGTCCCCCAGTGGTGATACAGACCAGTACCCAGCAGATGTAAGGTCTCAGGTGGGCAGCGTGCACTCCCTATGCCTCTTTACATCACCTTTCATGAGGTGAGGGGAGAAGCCCCAGAGAAGAAAAGGTCTTCAGGATTTGAAGACTGCAGGGTTTAGTGCCTGACTCAGGTGAAGGGCTGAAGGGCTTGCTGGAGGTCTCAGCCAGGTGAAAGCCTGTGCCGTGAGCACTGAGGGAGGGTAAGACAGAAGTCTTTTCTGCTGGAGGCTCACAGTAGTCCATGAGACCTACAAGATCAGGTGCAAGGGGCTGAACAAGCTTTGCAAGGGCTATGTTCAGGGGCTAGGGCAAGAGTCCAGCTTCTCTCAGCACCACAAAGACAGTGATGCCCTTGCTGAGGGCATTACAAATGACCTTATGGGTGAATAAATCCTGGGACAGATCTCTTAGTAAAACTGGATCCTTTATGAGGTGTGAGTGGAAGCAGGTACATTGCCTTTTCTTTCACCTCCTCCCATGCTGAACTGCTCTTTTCAACTAGGATTGATTTATCTACATAAGAATGACATTTAAGGGCAATCTGTTCACATTTGGTACATAGCAATTTATAATCCATATCTGCACCTTGTTTAATCCTGCTGCTCTAAAGCAAGTCTCTTTATCATCAGCTGGAAGGCTCAGTAAGTGAAATGATACATCTTTGCTCATTAGAAGCACAACTTCCCTTCTCTATGATGAGTATGTAGCGTAAAACATTTTAGCATCCCATTTGCTTTTCATTTTCTCACGCTCGCTATCTGTCAAATGAGTCTTTTGCCTCTTAATATACTGATTTTGTACGTGTGTGCATCTGCCTTTCAACAGCCTTCTCCATTCCTGTAGGCTGCTTTATCAGAAATCCGGTGGTGGTTTCTAAACAGTGACTCAGATGACCCTCAGCTGAATTTTCTCCTACCTTGTCCTGGTAATGTCACACCTAGGACTTTAATAGACGTGTTTGAGACATCTTAGTATGACATTTAATCATATCTTGCCGGCACAGGATGAGCAGTGATGGCTAATAACACATCTAAATCCCACTGTGATCAGTAGTAGCATCATATCTACCTACATCTGTTTCCAAATCTGTCTGGAGATGGGCAGACATGGTTTAATGCTATCACCTGCTGTACTCCACAGGAGGCAACCAGCTCATCCAACTTGAATTGTCTAATGGTTAGGGGTAGGATGGAGAAGGCACTGGATGTTTGGTGCCAAGCAGGGACTCAGCACTCCCACTTTAGCCAGTGGAAATGGACTAAAGGTGGCCAACACAGTCTGAAAGGCAAACCAGTTCCTCAGAGGTAAATGCTACACAGATCTGTGAGCTATGCAGAGCTATGAGGTCTGCAGGCTGCCTTGGCAGAGGTGGGATTTAGTTGCCAACATACTGATGCCTCATGCTGTTTGACACACCTTGGGGCATCCAGTGTGTTCTCACTGGACCCTTGGCCACCAAAGGAGTCCAGGGAGAATGGGAGTCTGCAGAGCCATTATACTAGAATGGTGAATGTCTTAACTATGTGGGAAACATGTTACCTTGAACTTCTGTGCTCAGTTCAGCCTGATTTTGAGATGGGAAAAGGATTATTAACATCAAGTGTTAAGTGGTCATAGTCATTGATATAAGACAGAAGGCATTAACATAATTTCAGGGTATGAACTCACACAATGGCATTTGAACATCTTCACCCTGCTGCATGATGTCAAATTGGTTTGGATTTAGAGAAGAAAAGATTAAAAAAATTGTAGAGAGCTGTCAAAACCAAGAGACCTTATCAATGCCACTAGAGATGCCCCTTTTTGTAGGCACTGAACAAGCATCAAGATCTGCTGCTTTGCTCAGCAGGATTTTTAGTTCAGAGAGGGGTAAAAACCCCGTAAAACAGAGGCACGTTCTGATATCCCCAACAGATTGCCAGATACCTCATTTCTATCCATCCACCTAATGCCTGCACACTGTCAGTGTCCTGAGGACATATACTGATGACACAACTTCTGGAGAGCTGGATTATTGCACAGATACTTTCTGGACTTTATTTCTGTGTCTGCATAGAAAATAATCTGGCAGCAACATGTAAGAAATCTGCCTGGGTGGCCAAGGGACAAGTGAGGACAGTGTGTTTAATTCTAAAGTTGATGCTACATGCTGTCCTCATTTGTTCCTCAGCCAAGCTACTAGCATGTTTTTCTCTTAATTTGATCTGCTACTCCTAGCCTACTTTATTTCTAGCACAACATTTTGCCACAACAGTTACCCATCTGCCAGCTGAACAACCTTTCTTCATGCAGGGAATAAAATAAAACATTTCCTGTGCTGGAGTTCCCAAAAGCCCTAGGCCAAACCTGTGGGTGAAGCCTGCAGGAGAAGCAGTTCTGGTGCCACCTGGGGACAGTCTCTGAGTATCCTTTACCCACCTGACACTACCTCCTTGCTCCTGCTCCGGACCATCTCAATTTGCTTTTTTGGCTAGAGGCAGCTGTATTACACTATCAGCATGCACTCTCTCTTTAGATGGCCAGCTAAGAGCATCAGCCTAGGTAGCAGGCAGTCTAGTGATCACACCAGGGTGGAAGCAGACTTCAAATGTGGTCAGTTTGGGAAGCATGGGTAATTTGCATTTCTAAACTCCGAAAGACTTGCATGCAGATGAAAAGCATCTGGCATGGGGCTTTGATACATCCCTCAAACTGAATAACACTTGATTAGAGATTAGCAAAGGTAGTATCTGTAGGTAATAAGGGTGATAAATGTGCTCTGAGTATGCTCATGGCCATGTCTGACCTCAGCAATATTTGAAGCTTTTGAGCAACTTGTGAAGGATGGACAAATTAACAGAGGTAAATGGAAAAGGTCATACAATGAAACATAGGTTTTGCCCTCGGCAGATCATGGCAGAGGATTCTGGTATCTTTGTTTGAGAAGGCAGCTGATTTTCTAAACAAAAGAAATGTGGCAGATCTCTTTATGCTTCAAATACATTTTTATATGATGCCACTGAGAAACCCATGGAGCTGAGGTATTTGGCGATCGGTAGAGGTGACAATTAGGGTAAAACAGTGGCTCAAGAGGAGATAACAGTAGAGTGTGTTTCACAACAGTGTACTGACCAGGCTTAAGGGTCTAGCATTGTTTCGTAAGGATGAATCATATAACCTATCTGATGTTTTCCTTAATGGAAGCATAGGTGTCCCCTGGTAGAATTTGATATTCACACAGACATGGGAGACATAAGCAAGACAGAAGAGGATCAGAATATAATACAGAAGAAATCAAGTCACTGTGAAGACTGGAATAATAGATAATAAGGTCTGATATTACAAAATGCAGTGTCAGAAAGTGTGAGGTGCTGCTTATGAAAAGCTCAGCTATAGCTGGGGGTCCATGTCTTTGAAACAAGTCAGGAAGATAGAGATCCTGGGGTTGCCACTGCATCATATTGGCTGGCTAAAACGGTTTCTCATCAGTGTGTACAAATACATGAAGGGAGGGTGCAAAGAAGGCAGAGCCAGGCTCTCTTTGGTAGTTCTTCAGCAGGACAAGAGGCAACAGGCTCAAACTGAAATATGGGAGGTTCTTGAGCATCAGGAAATACTTTTTCACTTTGAAGGTGACCAAGCAGTGGCGCAGGTAGCCCAGAGAGGTGGTGGAGTTTCCATCCTTGGAGATATCGGAAAAAAGGGGATTGGACAAGATGACCTCCAGAGGTCCCTTCCAATCTCAACCACTCTGATTCTGTGTGAGAACAATGCAGATAGGTGAAAGGCAAATGCCAGTCCTCTCAAATGAGGTATTTCCTGCAAAGAGTAGGAGTTATAACTGCCATCAGAAGGGCTCTTTACAAATAAAATGGGCTGGAGAAAGACTTTGTAAGCATCAGAAAGGAGTGACGTTCTGCAATAGTTTCTTAGCAGGTGTAATGGAGAGAAAAACCTCCAGTGAAGTTTAAGAAGGAGTTTGTCAACATGTAAATGGACTGTGGTAATTTGCTTGCCAGAGGGAGCAGGTGATTGGGCTGAGGAATTTCATTTACAAACCTTTATTTTTAAACTGCCAAGACGGACAAATCCTCCTTTTAGGGTATTTCTCCAAACCTGAAGCTTCAGGGAGGATCCCTTGGCATCAGCAGGCCAGTGTTATGTTTTATATTCTTTCGTTTTCTAGATCATCATTTTTAAGACCTTGCTGAAAGTTCAACTCTTCCTGATGGCTTCCCAAATTGGGAAAAAGTACAGACATAGCAGACTTACAACACAATCTTCTATGCTTTTCTAGGTTGCTGTAAGTCTAGGTTTTGGGAAATCAAACGTGTCACTGTAAGCTGCCTGAGTTGCCTCACTGATGCCCCCTGCCAGAGATGTGTGCAGTATTTCCTGTTGTCAGGTGGTTGTATTTCCCCATGGAATAACAAGTATCTTTTAACAGTGCTCTCTGGGAAAATTACTTTGTTCAGCAGTTTCACACCTCCGGTCAACTTGCTAAGAAATCACTCTGATGGCATGAGCCGTGAGCTGAAACTCCTCATTCTGCACGCTGCACCAGGAAATATTTGTATTCCCACTCAGAATATTCCTGCTCAGCCATGGAGGCTCATGTGCTTCTTGAGTTGCTCTGCTTGGGGAGGCTGGAAGGAGAGAGGTAGATGTATGCAGGTCCTATGACACTTGGACGTGACAAGAGCTGGGGGAGAGGAGGGTCAGGGTCAGTCAGCTCTGTGAATTCCAAGTGCAGTTCATTGCTGCTCCTCCCTCTGCTTGCTGTGCATCTGTATATGCCTGGCATGGACCTCAGTGTGTGCCTTGCAGTGCAGAACCTCCTGAGCACTATCTAGCTTGTGACAGGAGTCGGAACATTATGGAGCTGAGGTTTCCAAGAGACCAGCTGATTCCAAGCAGGTCTGGACATACATACCCACCCAGCCTCTGCTGTGAGCCCTAGGCCAGCCATTGCAGCTAAATTCATTACTGAGAGTTTCTAAACACAGGAGGGAGAGAGGAAATTCAGGTACCTTTATCCATACAAGGCTGTATGTACATCCTCGTGTCCTGCTCCACACTGGGATACTGGTCAGTGCTACATCTTATTTTGGGCTAATGGAGGAGCTGTAGCATAGAGTTAACCACAAACCAAAGGGAACAAGGAAATACTGATGTATCTGTCAGCTGAGAAGAATAATTTATCTTTTTTTCCTTGGTATGGAGGTGTGTATTTTACTGACAGCTTTAGCTGTGAAAGAGCAACAGAAAGAGGTTTGTGCTAGGACATGATAATCCATGACACACTGGGGATCTGTGCTACTCTGATCTCTGCGTCACAGATAACAGCAATGTCACACTGCATCTCCCCGGCCAAACAAAACCACCACCACAGCAGCAGCCCAGATGCTGCAGCTCTAAGTAATGGTGTCATTGCACTCGTGACTATTACTCAGAGATATTCTTCTTTCAGTGAATATGCTGTGTGAGTTCAGCTTTCCCAGATGAAGTGGTCTGATCAGCTGGCAAGGCAGCCTTACAGAGGGTGTTTGTTAGATCTTGGTTCAGTGGATGGGAACACAAATAATCTGAAAGATTAGACAGGATCCTGTTTGCATCACTTGTGACTCTAATGGCATTTGTGTCTATGGCCAGATTTGCACCCCAGCCAGGCTCACACTGGGTGAGAGATGCAGCACCAGGGACCCCTTGCAGCTGGTGCACAGAGCCTTCTCCATCCTTGCCTTGCTCTGGGTCCCCCATTGGAGCTGGGAGCTGAAGCAGATGGGGGTCAGAGCTACCAGCCTTCCCTGTGCACCACATGAGTTGGGAGGGAGCAATCCACAAGCCTGGCAGTGTGTGCTCTCTGATAAAGGCTGGACAAGCTTTTGAGGGTTCATGTTCCTGGGCTAACTTCTCCTTGAACAAGGCCTGACAACCACATTTGTTGTGCCAGTCCTCCAGTCAGTGAAAAGGTGATACCGAATCCACTAGCAAATACTTCATGTTCATCTTGTTTCCTCCTACTGTTTCCAATTTGCAGAGCTCACTCCTGGCTGTGTTGCTGGCTGACTTGTTTGAAGCGCTACCCTAATACAAGCAAGTGACGGTGACACGTAGAGGGTCACCCAGCAGATCTATCCAGTAATCTGTAGAATCCTTCTCAGTGGGCTCTAACCTGGACAGCCCTGGCTCAAGAAGCCTGTGAAGGCAGCATGGCACACATCATGAAGGCATGTGTCAGGGTATTACCCTGTCAGGGTGCTCCTGGTGCCTCTTCAGAAGATAGGTGCACAGCAGGGTCTCAGGACTTCTCTGCAAGCTTCCTGAATCCTTGGCTGCCTAGGAGTGCACAAAAGCTTTCCAGGTGAGAAGGACTATGGGATCAATTCAGGATGCTGCTGCATCTCCTCGCTTAGTCCAGAGGAACTTAACTCCAGAACCTATGTGCCCTGAGACTCACTGGTGCCCATTAGAGCAACACCAACATCAGTGCCTGAGCTTCTTATGTAGAGGTGAATCCTATTTCTATGGACAAGATCTGGAGATGTCTGTGCCCTCATTTCGCCCAAAGCCACATCATGCTTGCCCACTATCTGCACTATTAACTCCAGCCTGGGCTGGGAGAGTGTCCCAGAATAGGCAACAGGCTGTTATTATATGCTGAATTAACTGAGCCCAGACTGGGTCAAGCCTGAGTACAAGGGGTGTCCCAAGCTTCGTACCTCCTACAGACATTGCAAATGTTTTAAGCCTGAACTACCACCAGCGCTGTGAACAAAAACATGTAGATCACAGAGCCCTAAGGGCTCATGACCCTCACAAACCTCTTCTTGCTTTTCTTGCAGCACACAGGCTGAGGTGAGAGACGCTTCCCCAGGGACAGGTATACCTTCAGGTTTCTTTCTGTCTCCCTTGGAAGAATCCAGCAGAGTCCAGTGCCAAGGACTGGTCACGCTGAACCCATCGGTTCCTCGTTTTAGTGTAAGCAGGCTGAACTGCTGCTTTTTGAGTCTCAGGAGAATGTAGAGAATATTTCAAGACTCATTGCACTAAAGCCTCCCTCGCTTCAGAGCTTTGGTACGCAAAATACGGAAACAAACCCAAGTTTTGCCTTTTCTAATTACTGCTCAGTGCTTGAGATATGTCTCTCACATTTCTGGCTGCCATGGGAAGGTGGTGATGTGGAAAACTGATGTATATTAAAAGAGAGCCGATTTGGCTCCTCTCAGAGCCTGCAGTACCCCTGAATTTCTGTAGATGTTGCTGCATGCCTGCAGTCTCCCAGCAAGGCTTTCACAGAGGGAAGTCCACAAGTCCAGAGCATCTGGAGGAAGCTGCACTTTCAGAAGGGTTTCTCTGTACCCCCCATGCCTCCAGAAGTTGAAGATACAGGTGTAGAGGCTGATCGCTGCTGTCTGACAGTAAGTGTTGAGGAACCCACTAGCTAGGATGGATTGGAACAGGTGCTACAAGATCACTGTGGCTAAACCTGATGGAGTTAGGAGTTTGCTGAAAATCATTGCTAACCTTGTGTGCATTGTTTGTGCCACTGGGTTCCTCAGTACTGGCCCCACACTGGTGGGTGATGCTGGTCTGAAAACATGGCTGTTTCTAATAGCATCCTTCTTTTTTGGGCAATCAAAAGGTTTGCAGGTATTGCTCTCCTCAGTGCGTCCCAGAGCATTCACACAAGTCTGAGCCTGGCCTTCCTCAGCATTGCGTGTACTCAGGAGCCCAAGCATGAGGCCTGGGGGTATAGAGGATGCCTTTTATAACCTTTGATGTGGCCTCTGCAAAGTAATCTGCTGTTACCAGCTGAAACTCATGGTGTGCAAGCCCACGCACTCCCTGCGACAGGTCCTGCCCTGGGGATATTAGCTGAAGCCAGGTGAGAGATTGATGTGACTGCCCTTGATTGAGAGCTGGTAAGCAGGAATCAGCTGGGTCCCAGGAACCTGGAGTAAATCCCAGCAGATGGGAAATACTCCTTTGTGACAGATGCAAGACCTCAGAAGCAAGGAACCTTCAGAAACAATTACCCTGAGATGTGATCTCTGCCAGGCACAAACAGAGTGACTGAGACTCTTGCATCAGTGCTCTCAGTGCCATGTATCATTGGGCTCCTCAGCTCCATGGGATGGACAGAGGTGTCAGGAGGGAGGAAGAAGGGAGTGTGGCAGCAGGCTGCACAGGGTAATGGAGGTGGTGGGGCTCTGTCTTCTCATTTTTCTATGCCCCTCCCAAGTAAGTCCACCTTGTTTAATTTACACAGGGCTTAATCTGCAAACACAGGAGTAATACACTGTGGGAGAAATTACTCTGGTTTAAGAAACCAGACAAAGAAAGATGGTGATTGGTTTAAAGAACCAGCCCCGACTGGAAACTACACAGTCAGAGCTGGAACAGAGGACTGACATATGTCAGTCCTGATCAGACCAGATATGTCAGACCTGACCAGGGGTAGGGGTCAGATCTGGGTCTGATCTTCACTGCGTGACAGGTGTGGCACAAGCGTTTGGCATATTTGTTTGTAGGTGATGTTTCTTTCCAATGCTTATGTCCTGAAATGAAGTGGTGTTTTGAGAAAGCTGTCAGTGATTGTCACTGTCATGGAGCTGGGACAGAGCTGTGAGCCCTGAACTGAGGCTGATGATGCTCAGAATAATCAGAGGCAGGTGCAATGGAGATGCTGTTATAAAACTATGTCCCTCTCCTAACATGACGGTTGCCAAAGGTCTTTGCACTAAGTGATGTATCTGCCAAAGGTCAGGATGGAGGGCTTAGCCCTCTGCATGTTGAGGCAGCCAGGCCTGACTGCTGGAAGGGGAGTATTGATATGTTGAAGGGAGCAAATAGTTACAAGGCCTGAGGAGTCCTTTGTGCCACTGGCAGCAAGCAGAGCATGGAAGAAATGTACTCCTCTGCCCTCCTCCATGCAGTTATCTCAGTTCTCTGCTCCCTGCCTGCTGCATAAGTCATGGATGTCCTGAAGAGTACAGAAGGGATCATGGGGCTCTCAGGCTGGGCAGACCAAGAGGAGAACCTGGCAGTTTGATAAACTTGCCACTTGTCATGGTTTAACATAGCAGGCAGCTAAACACACAGCCCCTCTCTCACTGCCCTCCCAGGGGCATGGGGAGAAAACTAGAAACAGCAGTGAAACTTGTGGGTTGAGATAAAGACAGCTTAATAGGATAGAAAAGGAATGGATGCTAATAATCACAATAATAACAACAATAATAATTAATTAGAATATACAAAACAAGTGATGTACAATGCAGTTGCTTACCACCCACTAACTATCAAATTGTACGGAATATCCCGTTGACCAGTTTGGGTCAGCAGTCCTGGTTGTGTCTCCTCCCAGCTTCTTGTGCTCCTCAGCCTGCTCACTGGTGGCGTGGTGTGAGAAGCTGAAAAGTCCTTCACTTAGGGTAAACACTGCTTAGCAGCAACTCAAACATCAGTGTGTTCTCAAAATTCTCATCCTAAATCCAAACCACAACAGTAGCTAGCAGGGGGATTACTCTATGCCAGCCAAAGCGAGGACACACTTTTGCCTCATCTCAAATCCCAGAGCTGAGGGATTGTTGTTTGTCCTGCCTGCCCCAGGCTTGTGGAGACGTGTGGCTCCTGTGGAGACCGAAGTACTCAGCAGAGCAGAGCAGAGCGGATGGTGTGCACTCGAACACAGCCATTGTGGAGGAGGCCCAACAGGGCGTTCATGCCCTGTGGGCGTATGGGCTCACATCCCGTGCAGGTGTATGGGATCCAGCCAAAGGCACATCTAACTCAGCATCTCAGCGGCTGATGGTGCATGCTTGGGAAGAGTGTGAGGACAAGTGTGCAGTGCAGCTTCTCTGAAATATGCTTCCAGCTCCCAGCAGCTCAGGGACCCTCTGACCAGAGGTCTAACCAAGATCTGCTTGGTTAAGCTGTCAATAGGCTTGTCTTCCTTGACTTTGGTCCACCACTTTCTGAATCCATATTGATGTTTACCATCCCAAAACCCTGTGGTAAGAAGTTCCACAGCTTAACAAAGCAGTGCATGAAGAACCACCATTTCTTGATTGTTTTGGACCAGCTACTTCCTACAATCATTTGATGCTCCCCCAGCTAGTTCAGTTATCAGAAGGAACAGCAGATATCTTTGCCTTTGGCAAACGCACTGAAATCTGCACAGTCCAGTCTAGATCCTGGAAAGTCTAAGGGCAGGCTTAGGCTACATTCAGCTTGAAGGCTGTGGGTTGCCCATTGCTTTTAGGATTTACAAGTTATGTGGACTTGGATGTCACCCTATAGCAAACAGAGGGAGATCTTAGCAGATACATCTGTTCTCACGAAATGCAAGGCCAGAGTCAAGGCAAAACCTGCTCAGGAGGTCATTGCTCTGCAAGCAGAGCTTAAAGCAGGACTGGGTCGAAGAAGTTGGCCCTTATGTTGGGTAGCCCCCCAGATCACCCTTGTATAAGATGGGTGTACTGAGGAGTAAAGGAGGTGGGGAGCCAGGTACCAGCATCAGTCAGGCTGCAGAATATAGGCAGGTCTGGGGGGAAAGTGATAGCTTTTTATTTATTATTTGTTTATTTTTAAAGAACACTGTAGCATTTCAAAATCCTGCTCAGAAATCTGCTTTGTCAGAGGCTGGCCCTGCCTCCCAGAGTATGCTCCTTTCAGTTTCTTTGTGCTTCAGAGCAATCTGCTCTTACACCTGTTAAGAAGCACTTAGCAATTGGCTAAAACAAAGCCTCAGAAAAGGAATAACCTAAGGATTTAATAAACTGCAAACGAAATTATATAAAAAAATATTCCCAGGCAGTGGAGTTTTCAGTGATTAAGAAAACACAATTTCCTGTAATTAAATCTTAACAAGAAATGTTATTAAAAACACTCTGTCCCAGCTTTTGTAATAATTGCCCATTCCCCCAGAACAGTAAACAGAATTAAAGTCTGAAACACACACTGTAATCCATGTGTCATTTTGATCAAATTTGCCTTAATAACTTTATCTGGAGAAAAAGGTTGAATTGCAGTGTCTGAAATGGAAACCCCTGCACAGCAAATGTGACATGTGGCTGCTGCTGGGGCAGGGGACATGCAGGGTGAAGGGCATGCTGACACTGGACAGAGGTGGGTGACACTGGCAGGGCAGCCCTGTCCATGCACAGACTCCCTCCATGGCTGCTGCTGCACTCTAAACCCCAAGGATTACCAGAATTAACAGCTCATGGCTCTACCCCTCAGCATCTCCATCCCAAATTTCTTTGGTGACCCAAACCCTGCCCCACAAGGGTCATCTGCCCATGTCTGTGGTTTCCCATGCTGGTGAAGCAGTTCTTGTACTCTGTTTCATACAGTGTTCAATGGCACTTCTGCTACCAGCATTTTAATGCTTGTGCTGGGCTTTGTGCCAATGCATTCCTGTCCCCTGCTCCTTGGGTCTGGCTGCTGGAGGGTCTGGCTGTGTGGCTGCCACAGTCTTGCCCCTGCTGCTCTCCATCCTTTCCCTCTGCTACAGCATGCTGTGCCGTTTCTGCCTGTACCACCTTCCAGCTGCATCTCTCTCTTGCTGGCCCTTGGCTCTTCTGCTTCCAGGCTCCTCAACACTCCCCCAGCACTGTCTGACCCTGGCTGCAGGTAGAGGGGATGTTTCTCTCCCTGCCCAATTGCCATCCCTAGCACAGCTGGCTCAGCATCATGCATTTCCCCTCTGATCCCCTCCAAAACCTCCCAAACACGGGGGATGGAAATAACCATGGAGCGGAGCACAGCGTGGGGAGCGCTGGCACATCCTTCCCAGGCAGCGGAGATGAGCCGTGGGTTCTGTCAGCCAGCTGACAATTCCCAGCCTAACCTGAAATCATTCTGACAGGAGTTGGGCAGCCCACTCACCTGGGGCAGTTTTTAAGCCGGTAATTGGCTGTCATTACTGTTGTGTCAGGCTATGCCACCCGCCCTCGGCAAAGCCTGGGAATGGGACAGGGAGCCTGTTTGCACAGAGGATGGAAGTTCCTTACCTGTGCCACTGAGGCCACAGGTAGTGATGGGGACATGGCTGCACACACTGGGCAGGGCTATCCTGGGTACTCCAGCTCTACATCTTGCAGTGCTGGGGGAAAATAGTCCCTGCTGGGAGCAGGAGCTGTCTGCAGCTGGTGTGAAAGGGGAAGGGATCTTGTGAGTAGTCTTGCTGCAGAGAGCTGCTGGAAGATTTTCCTAGGAAGAGCAGAGAGAGCTGGCAAGTGGTGGTCGGGTACCAAAGGGAGGGCTGCAAGCTTGGATTCAGAGTGGTCTTGCTGCAGATGCTGTCCCCAGCCACAGGAAGAGGCTGGTTTCTCTTGTAAATGACCAGATGTGCCACAGGGCTGCAGAGCCTCTGCCAGCAGTGGCAGGACACAGCACTGAGCAAAACCTGCCTCTGCTATCTGCAGGGACTTCTGACATTTCAGCACTTGCTTGCATCCCCCAGCTGGAGGTGAAATGTAGAAACTGAGGAGGTTTGAGGGGAGCAGAGAAGCTTTTGAACTACTATGGCATTTTGTGTCAAAGGACAAACATCTGGACATGCTGTACAATTCTTTCAGTAGGACACTGAACTTTCCCACACAGCCTCATTGTGCCTTGAGCTGTAGTTTAAGAATCTGCTGTCCTGGTTCTCCTCTAGTGATCCAGCTAGATGTACCCCAACCCTTGTACCTCCTATGAGATCCTGTAACATATGGAGGCTCAACTCATCTCATTGCAGGAGATATAGGCCAAACCAAGAAGAAAGGACTCAGTTTCTCAAGGAGAATCTGAAGTCTGAACTATGAACCCACAAGGTTCACGGGTTCAAGCCAATGAACCAGTTGCACTTCATCTCCTGGCCCTGAGTAGAGGACAGGTCCTGCCAAGATGAAGCTTGCCAGCCAGCATGATAAATAAGAGGAAGATATTGAAACTCTATCTATCTATCTACCTACCTGCCTATTTACCTATTTGTTTTTCACTCTAACCTCCCATCTTCTACAGTTACACTAATCCATCCTTCTCTAACAGAGAAATGCCCTGTTATGCTGTTTGATGGCAGCATCTCCCTCTCTGAATAATGTTTCTGTAGGGGCAATCATCACAGTATCAACGCATCACCTGCCTACACAAGTAAAGGCTCAGGAAGTGCTCTATACCTGTGAAATATGGTGATGAACCATTTTCTGGCTTTGAAAACCTCCAGACAAACAGAGCAGATGCCATCTCTCTAAACAATGGCTTCTTACAGAAACTAAGTTATTTGCCGTATGAGATCCAGCAGTCCCGCTACCCTGCAAAAGCTGCATGTTCCCACTGGACTCAGTCCTGCATTATTTCAGGAGGTGGCAGGGCAGACTCCACAGCCCACATACTCCATCAATGCATTTTGCTGGCCAATTTCTTATCTGTCAGAGTCTAAAATGCCTTCTGCTGTCAGAGTGTTTGAACAAACTGCCAAATCCTCGCTCCGTGTCACACTGCTGGCATCTGTTGCTTGTTCTGGCAATAAACCAGTTTATACTGCCACGATCCAACCCAACGGTTCTCCTGAGTCTGTGCAGGATGGCTCAGGAAGGCAGTTTCCTTCCCGTAAGGTTTTTATTAAAAACAACATTGGAGAGAGGAGTTTCTGTGCTGCGATAGTGGAAGCAGTCAGGGGATTGTCAGTTTTTTATAGCATATTGTGCAGCCCTTATTTTATGTGTGTTCTTCCTGCAGGGGATGGCCTCAATTCTTCTCTTCCTACTGCAGGTGTAAATGAGGAGTCTTTTTAGTGAAGTTACCCTGCTGTGAAGCAGGTGTAAGCGAGAGGAAAATCAAGCCCCATCTAAAAAGAATTGGCAAAGATAAGGTCTTGGGAGCATGTCGGAGATTGCTGCTTCAGTAGGTACTTGAGGAATATTCTCTGTCAACCCAGACAGCAGGGCCGTCAGCAATAGAAACCACGTTCAAATAAAATCTTCCTCAGCTATTCAGTGGAAAGCAAGGCTATGGCAGGGCCAGGCTTCAAATAACCAGGGCAGACTCCGTGGGAATCTGCTGACCTCGCAGGGGAGGGCTCGGTGTGACCAAGCAGCTCTGATGAGAAAGTGGAGGATTCTAAGGCTGGTTTGAGTACACAATGGCATTTGAAAACAGGCAGCTCTGAACCTTCCAGCAAAGGAGAAATTACTTCAAAAGAACCAGTATCATGAGTGAATCAAACACGTTGCTTTGAAACAGCTTCTTGTGGCATTTCAGCACCTGAAATCTGCAGGCGGTTGAGTTGTTTCCTGCCTGATGTGTCCACAGCAGTGTGTTTAGCTGTGAGACCCTGTAGTTAGAGTCCAAGGGTCTGGGAAAAGTTTGGATTAAAGTCAGTGTGGGGCCCTCTCAGCTGTTACCTGCTAGAAACCCAGCTCAGTGGAATGAGATATTCCCAGTATTTCACCTTGTGCCTCTGTCTTTTGGAAGTCTGGCTTTATTGCCCATGGGGAAAAGAAGAGATTGGAAGCCCATCTAGTTTCAGCCATTATTGGCTACTATACCTTGTCCACGCTGTGCCTTTTCTGGAGAAGCCTAATGCTCACCTGCTGCCTTGAGTTACCACCCCCAGCACCCCTGCCATTATTAAATAGGACAGTGACCTTTTAGAAACTAATCCTACAATCTTGCCCATCTAAAATCTTTAACCCATTCTCAAGAGATCCACCACTAGGAGACATAAGTCAGACCAGACCTGTGCTGATACAAAGCTGTAGCATTAGAGGTGTTTATCCATCAAGGTAAATGCTGATTCCTGCACTGAGGATGTCTAACACTGTTGCTGTGGTCCTGCCCAGCAGTGTACAGGCTTCCCACCTCACCTCCTTGCCCTGGCCCTGCTAACAGACAGTGCTTGAGCTCACTTGACTTGTACCTTACCTCCACACTTCATCATCCATTGCTCCTCCTTCTTGTAGGCAACACAGTACCCCCTCTCTCCCACATGCTCTAGGGAGGGAGCTGCATTATGTGGTTAAAATAGAAGGCTGGAAGGAAAGGTGACTATCTTAAGGTCCTTTCCAACCCTAACTATTCTGTGATTCTATGATTCTACTATGAGTAGCAGGTACTGACAAGAAAACCTACAGAGATTGTGTGCCTGGCTCAGTTTCATTGGGGTTTTAGCTTTGGGCTGGTGTTGATATGAGGCCATGTTTTATAGTCATTAAAACAAAACAAAAGAAAAGTGAGAGGCATTGGCCATTTTTAGGAATTCCCCTCCTTTGTGTTACTGCAACATTCTAATTGCCTTGCTCTGCACTTTGCACTGATCTTAGGACGTTAAAACTGAGATCTTAAGCTAAGGATCATGCTCTGATTTAGCATTACTGTTGCATGGTAATACAGCCCCCTCGGCACTTTTTGCAAACCTTGAATTCTCCTTCTAATCCTGCACTGGCTGTAGGGGCAGCAGAACTCTCTGGCTGTGGCTGTTTTGAACACCATTCACTGGATGCCTGCCTGTCCTAGGAGTCCCTGCAATCAAAGTGACATTCTTCAAAGTCAGCATGCCCTGCAGATGTATGCATGTAATTAGTAACCTTCTTATCCAACTGAAGTTTTGGTATCAACCCTTCCTTCCCTTTGAAAATGCCTCAGGAATGCTCCCCCTGTGGGCTTTATCATCCAGCAGAGGCCCAGAGATCCTACAGATTCAGAAGGAATGTGAAAGTATCTGTTTTTCTCTGAGTGGACCCAATGCAGCAAAGATCTGTGGGACTTTGAAGCTGAGGAATTCCTCTCCAGAAGATGTTAAGCTGACAGAGTTTATGTGAGTCCATAAAGAGACTGGACCCAGAGGCAGCTCCCAATGAGCACTTTTGCTTCTCCTTAGCCTTGACGCCAGTTTTTCTAGCCAAGGAGTGGGCTGGGCTGATGCACAGCTTGCAGGCACACAAAACCAATATGTGTACCCATCTCCTGCTGCTCTGTCCGCCTCAGGGCCAAGTACATTCCTGCTAAGGAGTGGGGAGAGCAGGTAGGTGCACCAATACATAAGGCTGATGCAGGTCAATGTTACTGTGCTCCTTTTCTGGAAGCCACAGACAGCCTTTAAAGCACAAATGTGCCTGTCTGCTTCCATTCATTTGAATTTTTCCTGGCTCTTCTTTGAAAGCTTTGAAAGAGCTCCAAGTTTGTACCGTGTTATGCATGTTCAATAATGCATTTCCTGCTCACAATGTTTAAATTGTTATCTTCATTGTTATTTATTAAAACATCTCCAAGAATGTCTGGACATTCATGGCTCTGCATCTCAAGTGATTCATTAAAACACCCACTTTTTCTGTCAGAAACTCCACTCTTGCATTATGTTCTGATCTCCAGCACTGTGTGGGTGAGAGATCCCATGTAAGGCAGGATAAAATCTTTATCCCAAGGCACATCTAGAGGGCAGAGGCATCTGTGAAAGCCTTTCGATGGATGTGAGCATAGACTTTCAGTTCTGCCCTCTTGTTTACAGGTAAGCCAGCTCTCCACTAGCGTTAGCCCCTGCTTGCAGAGCATTGGGCTGCAGCTGCCCTGCCCCAGTCTCTTCAGCAAGGCTTAGGAATTTCAGTGTCACACCTTGATAACCTGGCTACATGGCTGCTGCATCAATGCCGCCTGATGCCAGGCTCAGAAGATTGGGCAGGCAAAGCTGGCAGGCAGAGTCTGCATTGATACCTGCAATTGTCATGGTGAAAACCTCATGTAAGAGCAAAGATAAGATTTGTAAACCTAGGGAAATGGGCTACCTTCAGTCAGCAGTCTCCTTTGGCACTTGTGAGATCACATCTGGAGTACTGTATCCCATTTGGGAATCCCTGGGAACAGGTACCAACAAACTGGAATGAGCCAACTGGAATGAGGTGGTTGGTGGCTGGAGCACCTGGCATGTGAGAATTGTCTAGAGAAGCAGGGAGCTGTTTGCTGTCTCCTGCAAATAAGATGGAACCAAATTGTTCTCAGAGATACACAGCAAAGGACAAAGGGCTTAAATTCCTGCAAGGGAAATTCTGATCACACATAAAAGAATAAAGGTCATCCCCATGAGAGAGGTCAAGCACTGTAACAGGTTTCTGGAGAGTCTGTGGGGGACTCCATCATGGAGTTATTCATGGGAAGCTGGACTCAGTGACTTCTCTGAATTCTTATAGCTGTCTTGACTGCTGCTTATTGGAGGCAACATTTAATAGACAGCTCTTCTCGTAAGAGTCCCTCTTTTGATCTCCAGACAGAGCTTGCTCTTCAAGCTGCACCTCTTGCCTCCTGCCATCCTTACACAAAACACAAAAGGTCAAGGAAGATGTTTCTTCCTTGACAGTGACCCAGACTTCCCCTGCCTAGATTTTGGTCTCCCAGATGCAGGCTCCAGTTTGTTCCCCTGCAGGTAAGACCTCCCTCACCCCAGCCAGGTGTCTCAGAAGGAGCTTGGCCTGATTGGTTGCAGAGTTCCCCAAATCTCTGGAAGAACGACTCTGCCACTAGACTTCAAATTGTTCTCTCTATCCTCCAATTCACGAGTGAGCAGCATCAAATAAAGCTAGTAGGAGCTGGGCTTAAAAGTAGCAAAAAAAGGCATCTCTTCCCAAAAGATGTAATTATTCAGCCTTACTCTTTGCTGCAGCATGTTATGCTAAACTTTCCATTAAGTCCAAAAGAGGAAAACCCATGGGTAGTTGCTAAGCATGAAGAAACTGCCTCTGTGCAGGAAATCTCCATGTTGAAAAGCAGTGGTGAGGAAAGGGATTAAGAACAAGTTTTGTATATGCCTTCCCTGCTCTGCCATGGACACCTAGGGACAGGACCCTGGGATCCCGTGGGATCCCATAGGGAGGTACTTATTCAGGGAATAGCATCTTCCTCACTGTAAAACTCACCCCATTGCAAGACAGCTAGCAAGGGACCTACTGAACATCTCTCAGCTAGCTAGACAAGGAGCAGCCTGGGTTTCTATGTTTCTTAGGAAAGTATGCCACTTTGCCTTCCCAGGCACCTGTGCACTTCCTTGCTCTTTCCTGGTCAGCAGAGATTTATGAGGAAAGTGACATTTAACTATAGCTGTGCAAATAAGCACTGCTCTGGTTTGCTACAGGAACAACAGCATTAAAACCCCACCAACCCCAAACCACAACAAATCCACAACTGGAGGTCATTGTGAAATTCATTATTTTTCAGCTTCCCACTGAAATGAAAACCAGAAAAATTATCTTGTGTTGAGTAAATGACTCAGTTTGAAAGCAAATATTCTGCTTAGGGACTAATAAAATAGGTCTAATGGGCTATCAGAAATCTGTACAAATAAATGGTTATTTCAACAAGAAAACCTGCAGCAGGTAATTCAGCAAATGCTGAAACAAAGCCTTTGAACTTCTCGGTTTCATTCCTCTCAGCTGCAATAATTCACTGATTTCTGCAGTGATCCATGACTTGGCTTGGTTAACTCAAAAATAGATCTTTCAGTGAGAAACAGTGACCCTGAAAATTGGCTCCTTCTCCTGCTCAAGGACCACCCCTGAAATGTGCTACAGCTCCTGCCATGCTGAGTTTCAATTGCTGCAGCAGCACTGTGTCCTTGCCACTAATCAGCTCCCCGGAACACCCCTGAGACCCTGCTTCCCTGGTGAAGGTCTTCTGAGACAAAACAAGGTGTCACTGGGCTGTCTGCTTCATTCCAGCCTTGTCCTCATCAAGGGTATTTCTCATTTTGGTTCTGAGGTTTCTAGGTGGCAGTGCTTGCCATAGCCCTTGCTGCCTGGCATGGGAAGTGGCATTGCAAAAAGCAAGAGCAGCAAGGGTTGCAAAAGCCTTGTGGAAACGTATGTTGCTTAGGAGGGATTATGGAACTTGCCTCATCTGGCTGGAGGTCCTAACATCCCGTGGTGTTGATGGAGACCCACAGGATACCTCCACATAGCAGGGCTCAGCTGCCTCGAGAGAGGACAGCGTAGATGCTGAGCATTTCTTTTTAACCTTAAAGTTCCAGATGGCTGACCATGACCACAATCCCAGACTCTAGGCTAAAGCCTAGGACAAGGCCTAGCTGATGGGCCAAAGATTGAAATGAGGCTCTAGCCTTGCAACCAAGGGATCGCCTGACAGTTTGACTCGCAACTAGAGATATGAATAGGGCTGTTTTCTCAGAAAAGATAGATGGGGTTAGGGTTCGACTTGAACCAGAAAGGGGAATAGGGTTCCTCCATAAGCACAACCAAAACACAACCCCTAAACACACCTAACCCTAACCTTAACCCTACACCAACCATAACCCTAAAACCTAACTCTAACCCTAACTCTAACACATAACACTAAACTTAAAACTAAACCTAAACTCTAACCCTAAACCTAACACTAACCCCTAACACTGAACATAAAACTAACACTAACCCTAACCCTACTAAAATTAAACACTAACTGTAAAACAAACCCCCAAACATAACCCTAACCCTAAACAGTACCACTAACAATACCACTAAACACTACGCTTAAACCATAACACTAACCCTAACCCAAACATTAACACTAACCCTAACCACTACCCCTAAACCTAACCCCTAACCCAAACCTAAACCTTACCGTAACATTAACCCAAAGCCTAACCACTAACGCTAACCCTAAACCTAACCCCTAACCCAAACCTAAACCTTACCGTAACATTAACCCAAAGCCTAACCACTAACGCTAACCCTAAACCTAACCCGAACCCTAATCCCTAACCCTAACAATAATTACTAAAACTAAACCTACACATAAATCTAACCATAACTCTTAAACCCTAAACATAACCCTAACCCCAAACCGTAACCCCAAATCCTAACACTAAACCCTAACAACTAACACTAAACCTAAACTTAACACCTAACCCTAACCAAAACACTAACCTTTACCCCCAACCCTAACACTAACCCTACAAACCCTAAATATAACCCTAATCCTAAAACATAAACCTAACACTAACATTAACCCATAACCCTAACCCATAACCCTAATGCAAACCCATAACCCCTAAACCTAACCCTAACCCTAAACCAAATCCTAACACAAACCCTAACCCCTAATCCTAAACCTAAACCTAAACCACAACCTAACGTGTAACCCTAACCCTAACATTAACAATAAATTTTAACACTAAACATAACGCTAACCCTACTAACAATTAACCCTAACAACAATAACCCTAACCCTAAGCCTAAGTCTAACCCCTAACGCTTACCCTAACCCTAACCCAAAGACTAAACCCTAACCGTAAACCCTAACGCGAACCCATAACACATAAACCTAACCCTAACAGCTAAGCCTAAACCTAAACCTAATCCCTAAATCTAACTGTACACACAACCCTAAACATAACCCTAAACCTAACCCTAACAGCTAAGCCTAAACCTATACCTAATCCCAAAATCTAACTGTACACACAACCCTAAACATAACCCTAAACCTAACCCTAACGCCTAACCCTAACCCTTAATGCTAACCCTAACCCCTAATGCTAACCCTAACCCCAGGCCTACTAAACCTAAACCTTAACACCAAACCTAACCCTAACCCAAACAACTAACACTAACCCTAATTTTTAACCATAACCCTAAACGCAACCATATTAAATCTAACCCTAACCCAAAGCCTAACCGTAACACTAACCCTAAACCGTAACTCTAAATGTAACCCTAACCCTAACCTTTAAAACTAAATCTAACACTAACCCTACTAACCATAACCCTAACCTTGCTAACCGTAAATCTAACACTAAGCCTAACCTATAACGATAACACTAACCACATCCCTAGACCTTATCCTAACCCCAGCCCCTAACCCTAACCCTCACCCTAACCCTACATCTAAACCTCACTGTACCCCTAACAATAACCCAAACCCCTAACCCTAACCCCTAACACAAACCTGACCCTTACCCTAACACCTAACCCTAACCCCAACTCTACTAACCCTAACCCTAACCCTAACCCTAACCCCTAACCATAACCCTAACTCCAACCCTGCTAACCCTAACCCTAACTGTAACCCTAACCCTAACCCCGCTAATACTAACCCTAACCCTAACCCTAACCCTAACCCTAACCCTAACCCTAACCCTGCTAATACTAACCCTAACTCTAACCCCTAACCCTAACCCCTAACCCCTAACCCTAACCCTAACCCTGACCCAAACCCCAAAACTCAGCCTGGGCTGCCTGTACCTGAACTCCTTACCTCTGACCCTTGACCCGCTGACCCCTGACTGTTGCCGAGCCGTCCCACTTGCATGCCTGAAATAGTTCTAGGAGCTTTGGGATGTTATGAATTTGGAGCGTCACACGAGCGGTACATTTCAAGTGCAGGTGAAAGCATTTGATATGTCTGTGCTGTCATGGTAGCTCAGGGTTTAATTCTGAACATCAACTTAAACTCCCTGGATACCTTCACTGTGAGTCCCGAGGAGCCTTTCACTTGAAGCCTGCATGCAGGTGGCATGGACACAGCTAGCTCGAGCCCCTGGCAGGGTGAAGATGGGCCCTGCTCAACAGGCATGGGGCGATGAGCCAGAGCAGTGACATTTTGCATGCTCTGCTGTAGATGGATTGCGTGTCCTTGGGAAAGCAATTTCCTCCATCTGTGTCCCGGCTCCATCTCCTGCGAGCAGAGCGCGGGGAGGGTCGCCCATGTCCCTGGGGCTGGATTCATTAGCAGCCATGAGGAGCTCAGTGGTATTGGCAGGGAAAGCCCTGGGGAGGGCAACGTGGTGGTGAGTCACTTGTGAACACCCGCCATGCTCGCAGGGATCCGGGGCGCTCGCTGAACCAGCTTCCAGGCAAGCAGGAAGAGTCCCTTCTCTCAGCTGTGCTTCCTCTCATCCCCCTCTTGCCTCCCAGAGCTGAATGCAGAATTAACACGCTTTTCACATGCTGTCTGGAGAAAAGAGATCTCCGTTTACAACAGGCTGTATTTGCAAACATCTGAGCCCAAAATAGTGCAAACAAACTGTTGCATGACAACTCGACTGGTGCTTTACATCCAAAGCCCTTTGCTTAGGGTGGAGAATGCTACCCCTTTGCCTTACTTTTCACTGTCCTCCTCCAGGTGGTGCAGAACACTTCCACACTCAAGTATCCAGTTTTTTCCAGCAAAACCTTTTAAGTAGTACCAAACAGGGTCTCAGTCAGTGGCCCATGAGCATCACCAGCTGCCCCAGTGCCCATGCACTCTCCATGGTGTGGCTGGGATGTCCTTGGTGCTCTGATCCTAAGGCACAAACTCCTTTTCCAAATGGCATTGCTAGTGCACCTAGCTATACCTTCCAGAAGTCCTGGTGGGGATGGGGAGCAACATGAGCTGCCATGACCTTCAGAGCTCCCGGCTGACACTATTAAAGGCTCTGCTTCTCAGTGTATGTTGTGGTGGGGTTTATTTTGCCATGGTGGGGTCTGCCCTGTGGGGCTGAGGCCTGATGAGGTGTCTGCAGTGGAAGAGACCCCTGTGTGGAAATTTTGGGGGATCTGAGCCTGTGTGGTGACTTGGTGAACAGTCTGTTAGACCTAGTTCCCTGCTGGAACTGACCCATTCAGATCCCTGACAGTGGAAGGGTCACTCTCAGGTGGATTATTTGCATAGGCAGGAATGGATGCTAAGGTGCAGAGGCAAGTGGGGGGAGCTGTTTATTTTTAATCTATGCCAAGCCTTCAGAGCCAACTCCCTTTGCCATGCTTCTTCCTCAGTTCTCCTTTTGTCCCACCCTCCCTCTTGTAGTCACTGTCACAGACTCTCAAGGATGATGGATGAAAGGCCTTAAAAGCAGCCGGTTTCACATTTCATCATTGTCACATGGATTGCTTTCCTCTTTGCCTGAAACCACTCCTGCTGCCAGCAATGCCCTTGGCATCCCAAGGTGTGCTCTTCCCTCACCGGCACCCAGCCAGGGACAGCACATTGGAGTCAGGTGCTCTGTAGTTTAGCAGAGCCCTGGATGCTTCAAGAGGAGGGATTCATCACAGCCCTCTGCTTCTGGCAGCTGGGGATGTCTGACTTGCACTGTGGGACAAAAGGGTGATGTGATCCTGATGGGGACATCCACATGGAGGTGACCGAATAGCTCTGATGGGAGAGTGAAGGGAGCTGTGCTGGTGGCACAGGGACATGTGGGAACACCCTGGGACCAATATGTGCTTGTGCAGCTCAGCCTCTTGCTAATAGCTCTGCTCTGCTCACAGGGAGGGGTGGCAGCTGCACTTCTGCTGCAGCGGGCAAGACAGTGACTCCTTTGGGGTTTGGCACTGTGTCTGGTGTCCCCTGTGGCATCAAAGAGGGTTCCTCTCATGGGCAGCAGAACCCTTGATGTAAGGGGCAGAGGAAATCAAGTCCCATAGGGACTGCAGTGCTGGCATCGCTAATGCCCATGGATAACCACACTGCATCTCCCTGTCACCTCTGTGTGTCCAGGCATGGCCAGATCTCACCCTGCATCTCCCCATGCTAGCAGGCTCAAGTCCAAGTCATGCCTCCCATACAAGCCCTGGGACTGGTGAGAAAATATTTCCACTGTTGCTTCCCAGGTTTCCTCTGCTTACAATGTAAGCAGGTGAAGAGCTGGGTAGCAACCCCCTTCGCAGTCAGCTGTGATTGAATGCTAAGGAGGGGAGGGGAGGAAAAGGAGAAGAAAAGAAATGATTGAATAAAAAGAGTAAAATAAGAATCAGTGTGAAGCAAGAGAAGACATTGTAAATCACATCCTGCAAAAGGAGGCAGAGCAAATGCTTCAGCCTGGTCTGAGCCACCACCAGTTATTTATTCAGATAACATGTTATTAGAGAGGAGACACTCACATCTGATAAATATCTCCCAGTCCCAGAGAAATATGAAAAGGCAGCTGGCTCGGCTCCTATCAGAACCATTCCAGATGTTTTCAGCTGGTGTCAGACGTGCTGCTTGGCATGACAAAGCAAAGAGAAAAAAAGAGAGTGAGAGAAAGAAGGAACAAGAAATGTCATCATCTTATTTTTAAAGCACAAAGGGAAAAAAATCATGGCTTCCCATATTAAATGTTTCCCCTGGCAGTTTGTGGTGTAGTTGTCATTAATAGCTGAAACAGCAAGAGAGATAGCAGAACACAGGACTCCTATTTACTACTGTTAATCAAGCACTAATTGGTAGGTTTAGACATTCTTAAATTATTGTGGGGAACATTTCAGAAGTGTCAAGAGCCCAAAATCCATTCTCAGAAGTGCCTCCCAAATCTGATTTCAACGTCTGAGTCATTTAGATGCCACTGAAGATTTTTACCTGAACAGTCACAGCTGAGATTGGAGCATAAATTTTGGTGCCAGGCACTGCAGCAGTGGCCGTGCCCTGGAGCCTCCGATGAACGTGACTGAAGGTGCAGGAGGAAGCTCAGCCACCCTTTTCCACAGCTGGGGAATGAAGGATGCAGGGATTAAGGGTCGTTCCGGAAACAACCCAGGCTGGTGTGTGTGTCCACAGACTAGCTGCAAGCATGCCACCCCACCATTCCTCCCAGCATGCCTCTTGGGTGGTGCTTGCTGATGCCTGCTGGCACCTCCAGGCTCCTGCCAGGCCTCTGCCACTCCTTTTGTGCTTTGGTGATTAACCAGCCCTGCTGTGAGCCCATGGGGGCTCTCGGGATGATCAGGGAAGGTTTTGCAAGGTAATGCTGTACCTGCAGAGAGAGCTCGTCTGTGGTTAACACTGTCTGAGGGGAGGCTGGAAGCTGTTGCAAGACCACTCTTTCTGCCTTCTTTTGGGAAAAAGAAGGAGTAAGCTGCAAACGGAGCATCAAAGATAAACACAAGTGGTATTGAGGAGAGGCAAACATGGAGCTGGGATGCAGCCGGAGACAGTTACCATAGTTACTCCCCATCCCTGCAAGAAGGGAGGCTCAGACAGCTGCCCACTGCTTGGCACAAAGAGCAGAGGTATCCCTCAGAGTCCAAGCAGTGGGAGGCAACTGAGGGGGGGTGGGACGGGGGAGGGTATCGCTCTGACCTGGGCTTAACCCCTGATTTGAGCTGACATGAGCGAAGAAAATGTCCCTGCCACCCTAAAGCTAGCAGTCTTGAGGGTGGTGGGGTGCAGTCAGGCACACAGGACTGGGGGATGGGTTGGGGTGGGGGGGGTGGTGTTGCTAAGGGATGGGCAAAGCTGTGAGAGTGCAAAGGGCATCCAGACGTTGGTTGCAGATTTAACTGGGCTGCTTGTGGTATAGATGTGGGTCTGGGAAGCTGAAGGGAAAAGAGAGCTTCCCTGAAGATTCCTGGTTTGGGATCAGGTCAGGATTTCCAGGCTAACTGACATCTCCTGGTCCAGTTTGGGAATTGAGCTTAGATCTCTTTAAGGCCACTGGAAATGGTACATGGAGGATCCCATAAACTCTTCACCCATTTTGATTATGCAGATTGTATCTCTGCTTTTGGAGTCCCTGGTGCCAAAGAAAACAGCCAAGCTCATGCTGTGCTTTGGGCCATCAGTGGAATGACACAGAGCACACTTTACCTGCGCTCAGTATGAGCCTGAGCCCAGGAAAGCCATCTGGAAACTTGTATTGTGCTGCTGGATGACTATGGAGAAAGGACAGCAACTTTTTGCCAGCAACAAAAGACCTTTGGGTCACATCAGCTGATGTGCAGTGTCACCTCCTTAGCCACTGACTGGCTTTTCTTCTCGAAGAGTAAGGAGCAGCATGCTGGCTTGGGACTTGGGTCTCAATGGTGTAAGGAATGCCGAGTTGATTCGTGTCAGTATTGTACAGGATATCGGGCTGACTCATGTCAAAATTGTGATAATCCTCCTGATAACATGTGTAACCAATGTGAGCATTGTGTTGTGTGTGGATCAGAGATCCCTTGTGAGCATTGTAACATGTGTGGTTTAAATGATTTTGATTGTAGTAATGAAGATAGTCCAATGTAAAATGAATGAAAATTATCTTCATTCATTTTTGCATTAAATGGTAAAAGGGAAAAGTCGTTAGTTTGCTGTTTGTGGTTAACTTAAAGGAAAATTTTGCAGGAAATTAGGAACTGTGGTGTAATTGATAACCTAACAACAAGAAGAAAAAATAGACACCTTGGTTTCAACCAAAGAAAGCTACCAAATAAGGAGAAAACTCTGAGCTAGCTGCTTCTTGCTTTTGTGTATCCTGTTGTGCAAGATTCTACCCCGAGACGAGAAATGAAAAGAGGACAAGTAACCACCTAGCAAAGACAGATTGGTCGAGAAGATGATCTGATAGAAGAGCTAAAAGGGATAAAAAGGGGCCTCCTTTGGGACTCGGTGTGCGTTCTGGTGGAGCGGAGACTCCCCACGCACCCAGCGCTGTTTGCCTATTGCCTTCCCACCTTAGTCATTTGTAAAATTAATAAATTGATTTTTAAGCAATTAAGATTGGCTTCTCACATTTATAACAATGGTCAGCCCCAGCACCAGCTAGACCCACTCCAGACCGTGATGTACCGGGTGCCTCAGTGCAACAGGGCTGTATTGAGCTCAAAGACAGAAAGTCTGTGGATACAGAGATGTGAAGCAGAGGTGTCCAGAGAAGCTGTTAGCTGGGGATGATGCCAGGCAGCCCTGACCCTGTGAAGCCATGACACATGGGCTCCCAGGTCTCAGCACCCTCCAGAGGCTGTAATTGAGCACCCTGGTATCAGCTGGCTGGGACTGTAACCATGGCAGCAGCAGCTTCTGCATCACAACATGGCTTGGGGACATTAAAAAAAAAAAAAAAGAAAGAAAGAAGGAAGAAGACTAAAAAAAATAATTAGAATTTCCAATCATTCTATAATGTTGCTGGCAGATGAGGTTTGCTGAAGTGCCTTTCACCTAGGCAGGGCCCACCCCTGGGCACCAGCTGAAGATATGATTTCTAAAGCAAGCCAACCATGTGCTCTGGGAAATCAGGTCGTGAGCATCCAGCTGGAGCCAGGGAAGGGGCTCTACCAGCTCCTGTGCTCTGCAAGCTCTCATTACACTAATAGGGAGCATGGAGGGGCAGAGACACCCTTGCTGTGCACTTAATAAAGTGCCTGAAGCTCCTCTACCTGTTTTTATTACAGAAGTGTCAGTGGCGCGGCGGCAGGCGGGGGGTGGCTGAATTGCTGTTGAGCAACACATTGCGACATGGAGCCAAGCAGAGCCATGCATTGTTAAATTAGTTTTTGACAGTCCTTTCCCCAGCATCTCACCAGGCTGCAGCTCCTAAGAGGGCACATCCCACCCTGCTCCTGACCCCACTGCAGCCCCCTTGCACTGTCAGGGCTGATCTTGCTGGCATTTCACTATCTGCAGAGGCGAGAGCCTTTCCATCACAGAGTGACACCATGTCCTTTTCCCTACCCTTTTGGACTTGTTATCCTGTTTGCCCTCCTTCATCCCGTGTTTCTGTGTAGGGTGAGAGAGTATTTTTGATCATCTTATGATCACAGAGGGCAGGAGGAAGAAAGACTGGGGGATACCTAGAATTAACTGATGCAAACTCAGGGATATGCATATACATGCCCATATAGGAGCCAGCATGCACATGCCTGATCTGATATCTACATACACATGGCTACAGTACCTCTCCTGATGTGAGGCAGCAGGGCAAGGGATGCAAGCAAGCTCCATGGCACACATGCCTTTATCTCTTCCCAAGCAGCAATGTCTTTGAGCTTAAACTTGCTGAAAGCACCACAAGCTGAGATCCTCCTGCTCCCTGTTAGACTACCTCAGGGCTCTGGGGCTGCTTTTTTTGGGTGCAGGGAGCTCATACTGCATCTGCAGAACCCCATCGGCACTGCAATCCTTGAAAGCTTCTTGGGTCAGGGACATGAAGACAGCCTCCTGTGGGAAGGGAGGGGGCAGGCTGTCATCTCTGGTGAGGAGAGCACTGGGAAGAAAGGAAGTTTCCTGCCTGACACCCGCTTGCTTCTTCCATCCATCACTTCTGTTATGGACTATTAAAAATTAACCGAATCATGTTCATCATTAACATGCATTGCTTTTGTTCTCCAGGCTCCCAGTACCCATTTGCAGGGCTTTTGTTATGTATTTTTCAGCACTTTGTCTCTTTAATTGCTCACTTCTCTCTGATGTGCATGGCTGTGGTTTGCAAGTCAGCTGCAGGGAACAGAGGGGCATTTTTACTGCTCCAGACTGGAAGTCAGTGAAAGTAAAGGCTCTGCCAGTCCCAGCCCATGCAGGCCCTGCAGTCTCTGGTACCTGTGACGGATGCTTCTTGCCTGCTGGTGGGCAGACAGCTCTGGAGTCTTTAATCCACTGGGGGGAAGAGGGAAGGAGCCTTTTCCGAAACAGGCTGCCTTTGCTCCTTTTCACCCCCTTGCTGGCACACACAGTCCTGCTGCTTCTCTCACCCTCTGCTCCTGTAGCTGTTTCCAGCACTCTGATGTGCAGTGTGGGGCTGGGCTGTGGGTGCTGCTGTGCTGGAGACTGTGCTCAGCTGCTGGCTTCACTGCAGGTGACTGTATGGGAAAGAGCAGCAGGATCGGGATGGAGGTATCTCCACAGCTGTTTCCTGATGTTAATCCCTTTCTTTCAGCCTGAAAGCTGCCTTTGCTGGGGTTTAGCTGGGCCAGGCAGGCCTCCTAATAGACTGTAGAGTCTGGTTCCCCATGAAGAATGGATGCAGTGTGGTAGTCCCAGCAGCTGAGATGGGAGCCGTTTTGGTGCTAATGCAGTGACTTAGGACTCTCCACAGCTCCTCAGCAGGATGCTGAGCAGAGCTGACAAGCAAAAGTGAAGCATCTGCTTCAAACCCTTGTGCTTCACAAGCAGAGCAAGTCACCAGCCAAGAGTTCACCTCTTGGAAGAGACATACGCAGGGGAGAGGAGCCAGGAGCTGGGGTCCCTCGTTTGGGGGCAGGAGGATGTCTGGGACTGCATTTACTAAATTTACTGAGTTTACTGTGAGGGTGTTGAGGCCATGGCACAGAGTGCCCAGAGAAGCTGTGGCTGCTCCATCCCTGGCAGTGTTCAAGGCCAGGTTGGATGGGGCTTTGAGCAACCTGGTTTAGTGGAAGGTGTCTCTGCACATGGCAGGGGGTTGGAGCTGGAACTTTCAGGTCCTTTCCAACCCAAACCATTCTATGATTCTGTAATTCTATGAATTCTGCCCTTTGGTAGCTTGGGCAGAGAAGAAAGAGTCAGCTTCCTTTGGGGTATGGATAATTAGTAGTGCTAAGGTTGTGACTCAGCTCTTTGATCAACAAGAAAAACCTGGACACCATGCATTTAATTCAAGGATTGCAGACTGCAGTTCAACAAACCATGCTATTAGGATGGGCAGAGATAATTGTTTCTTCTGCCCTGAACCTCTGCAAATCACCCTGGTGTAGGAGGATCTTTACTCTCAACTACCCTAGCTAATCTCCTACCGTTTTTTTCAGAAAGGTGATAGATTCCCAAAGCACCCATGGGTAAGAGCACATCAGTCTTTGGGAAGGACTCAAGACCATGTAAATCTTTTCCTTGACTTCATCAGGCTTTGGATCAGGGTCAGACTCATCATGATCTCTGCCTGGCAAGGTGAAATGCCACTGTGATTAAAACAGCCAGGCAGGGACCCAACTGCCCTGGTGATGGCAGGAACTTTCAGGAGGGGAAGGACTGGTGTCAGCATTCCCTCTAAGAGCTTTAATGCCCAACATGCAGAAGTTTAATAATTAAGGAGGTACTTTCACATGTGGGGTTTATTTTTAATAGTCTAACAGTGTGAAATAAGCCATTCAATAATTAATTGACAAAGTCGAACTGCACATGCCAGCACTAGAGCTGAGGGTGTGGGCTCAGCCTTTGCAGACAAATGAAGTGAGAAGTAATTGCTTGATGAAGAAAAGGAAGATATTAGCATCAGATTTGTCAGGTCTCTCATAGGAATTCATCATAGTGGGTCTGGGACTTCAAATGGGATTTGTGCTGCTAATTCATCCCTAATTAACACTCTAAATTGGCCCACGTGTGGGGGAGGGAGAGACCTGGGGCTGAGGCTATTCTGGACTTCAGTGAGAGCAAGAGGAAGGAGGCAGAGAGAAATCTTTATTTGTAGGGGATGATTCAGAGTGCATAAGGAGGAGACAAAAATGGACTGTTTGTGCTGGACAGCATCTGCATGTGCGTCACTGGGGAGTGTCCAGCAATGTTGGCATCCACATGGATGGGATTTGATTCCAGTGACAGGGGTCCCAACTCTGCTCCTGGCTGTCTCCAGTCTCCTTCCTTGTCATCATTCTCAGGATGTCTCTGATCTTGTGGATGTTATGACTACTCTGCCTGGGTGATATTAGCAGTTCGGCCTGACTCTAGTTCTGTGCTGTCCAAGCCTCTTTCCACATACAGTAGAAAGAAGTAGGTACCACAGTGAGGGTGGGCACCACTTGCACACAGGCTGGATGTGGCTCTGAAGTGCTGCTGTAATACATTCAATAGCAAACCTCTCAGCTGCCACCTGAAAATGCCAGCCCTACGTGCAATAAGAGGTGGCACCTCAAAGTTGCCCTAATAATTTAAGTCTGTTATCTGTCTCTGTATATATATTACATCATTTAGGTCTCTCCTAATTACTTGCTACCATGTGGGACATCTGAACTAGAAGAGACAGTGAGGGCTCAGTCTGTGTGCTCTAACCTGGCAGTTAAGGTACTAACTAAACTTGGGCTGTGCTCTGTATACTCTGATTCCCTGGCTATTAGAAGAGCATCACCTTTTCCACGATATTTTTATTCTTCTTTTTTTTTTTTTTTTTATTTTTTTTTTTTTGA